>JARHVA010000985.1:752500-1037500 GCA_037957365.1 Torreya grandis | reverse complement strand
GGAGAATATAGTTGAGTGCTTGCATGTGGAGATTAGAGAGCATGTATGTTAGAGTAGTGAAGTTGATGGCATAACAACCCTCAATGACAACTTAACATTTTGTGTGTGCCATCTCAACCTAGAAATAAGATTCTCTTCTACCTATTTAAATGAACTTGAACATGGAGACTAAGACAGCTGACTAAGGTTAGCAAAGCTCTATTAAAATTGAGATCCACCATGAGTGTATTATAACTATAATGAAATATGATAATAATTATTTATTTATATCCCAAGTTAAACTATGATCCATTATACGTGAGTAGTTTTTAGGATGACCCCATGCTCAACTTATATAAATTGTACTTTATATTAACAACTTTGAGTTAATAGAAATGGTGTTGCTTATCTTCCTAGTTGTTAATTATTTCCATGTAGTTTAGCATTATTATATGATTATGACCTAAGTTTTTGTGAATAATTATATAAATTTCTTTGGTGTAATGTCTTATGGCATTTAGGTCTATTCTAGGTCACCAATGACATCATTATGCCACATAATGACTTTAGGATGCCTATGAAATCCACTAAGTGTTGAAACTAACATGCACTGAGGTCTTAATACCTATGCCTAGAGTGCCAACTTGAATAATGAACACTTGAACATAATCCATTCCTGTGTCTCGAGCAAGCACCTAAATGACCCTTAACTCACTATCCCCATAACTTGTGGCATTAAGAGCTCTATCTGACTAAACATGAACTTACTCCAAAAGACTTATGCCCTTGAATAGGATCATTCCCTAGAATGTTCTTACACTGATAGACCACCTAAGCCATTTTTCAAATTACCAGGTCCCATTGACACCAAGGTTGCACCATGTTTCAACTCGCCCAACACGGTATTAGTTCCATCACTATTACACTTTAGGTGAGTGCACAAGCCTTGTGCCTTATGTGAAATTTATGCCAATGTAGTAGTGTATTAATTGTTATGCACCATAGACTTGACTATGCTTGTGCTTAGCTATACCAAGTAAAGAATTGACTTATCTTGACTACTAAGTACATGACCAAGAAAAAATCTAAACAAGCAAACTTTAATACAACATTTTGGTTCCATTACTGAAACATGTGTTGAATTTTTTTATTTTAATGGTGTAATAGAGATGCTTTGAATTTCACTAGAGAATATAGAGTAATAACTAAATTAAGTGTAAGATAGTTTCACACAAAATCATCTACAATGATAAGTATGGAGGCTAAGAGAATGGGTATAAACCTACTTGTATGATGCTCTGTATGACATGTTCTTTTGAAAACTAATTGGGCATGTGTACTAGTGGTTGGTCACCTATAACACCTCTAGAAGATGAAGCTATGACCAACACCTCAAGTGAATAAATGAGTGCATATAGAGGCTTGATATCCTAGATGATGTTTGGATGCACATTGTAGATAAGTGGTGGAGCAACACATTGAAGAACTACATGTTGGAATTCATAGTTTCAACCTTCTATTATGCTGGAGAAGTAGAGTATGAGTTATTTTTTAAACCAAAGGGTGCATTCATAATAGGGATTGGAACTAGACTAAATAAATTTTTGGTGGATTATGGTATTGAAATCATAAGAATATAAGGCTAAAATCCTTATGCATATGAACAAGTATAAAAGGTGAGAAGGGGAAGTTTAGGTGAGGTATAATAGAAAGGGATGAGCAACCTGACATGTGAGATCTCTAAAGGTAGACCTATAATAATTGAAAGTATAGGCTAATAGAGTATTTGGAACCTAAAAGTGTTGAGAGGACCTATAGCAAGTAGGAAGGGTATGGGGAGGGATCCCTTGAATTGCAGTAGCATGAGGAAAGAGATGTGGAAGTAAGAGACTAAGATCAATAGTTGGGTGAAAAATGCCTTGGATTCTTACAAGATGTATTAAATGAGGATGTGTCATAAGCACCTACCCCCTTTAAACTATAATCACAAAATCATGTACTGGATTCTCCACTAGAAGATAAAAGAATAATAACTGACCCTGTTATCACCATTTACTTTGATAAACTTCAATATTTGAACAAGGAATTTTTAATAACATAAGTGATACCTTATAAATAATTAAACCATAATAACACCAACCCAATGAGCTCCAATCTAGGAATCTAGAATATAAGTGCAAGCATCCTCATTTAGAGGATGTTAGCTGCATCAACTAAGAAACAACATAAAATAAGTGGCCTAGTACCACAAGTGAATAGCACTATGGCATTGAGCTCAATGGTGAAACATACACTAACAGGGTCAAAACTCAACCCTATGCCTGAAGGCATTATAAAAACACCTCTACCATAGACATCATCGGAGTGGGGAATGTCTCAGACTCTAGCACCACCCCCTTAGTATATTTATTACAATATGGTGATGCATTTACCCAAGTATTGTGATATAGAGAATTTCATGGAGCATGTACTCAAGTGTGAAATTTAATGACATGCTTAGTGTATCACCCAATTGGAGTGCAAGGTGACTCATTTTGTGACCACCTTGCTAGATCTCACCCATAATTGGTATTGAAAATTTGATCCAAACTAGGCTACGATGGGATAAAATATACTAAAGGAAGCTTTCTTGGAGGAATTTGATATTCTTGAGTTTTAGCAATAACACTCAAGGAAATTAGCTAAGGGTTATCCAAGAGTATATACCTATATGATGTATAGTTTAAGACACTCCTTTATAAGCTTCCATATGATATCTACCCCTCCAAACATGCATAATGTTTTGTTGGGGGACTACTAGTACCTTTCATTTCGCATTATCCATGAAGACCTTCATGGACCCCCATAAAGTGCTTGAATACATGCTCTAGGATGAAGTAGTAGGTAGTACTAACACTAGGATCAGCCCATTTATGGAGGCACAAATCACATCAATTGCCTCTTAGCTATAGAATCTAACTATTGGTTTATTTCATGATGTTCACAGTAGATTGTGGTGTACTAACTATGTGATAGAAGGGCATAACAAGAATAATTTATTATGAATAAATATTCACACCTTACTTCTTAGTTATGAAGTTTGTCATGGGTTGCATGACTTTTGAAACTATCCCCTATTGTAACATGTCAATCAAGTAAACACTACCATCTATTTCAAGATGTGTGATGTGTATACTCATTCAATAGTGGATTATCGAGTCATTAATGAGATGTGCTAGAGTATGGAGAGCGGCACAATGTAGGAAATGACCACAACTAATGGGAAAGAAAGCCAAGGAAATAAAGGCTATGTCTAGCAAAATACTGGTTATGGGAAATATTGAGGCACACATGAGTGAGGTGGAGGATGTGGTGGGGGAAAATTCCCACCATGATCATATTAAAAGTGCAAGTCAATTGAGCATTAGCAGCATGATTTCCCCACACACCTAATGTGTGGGTATTTTTGGGGACCATATGCAATTAACAACTACCCAAACTTATATAAAAAGCTAACTCAAGGTTAGCCTAGTATAGATAAGGGTCACACCATGGTTAGGTACAATAAAAAAGAATAAAAATGGGACCCCAAGCCATAATAGACTCACAAGGATCCACCTAAGGTGTAGGCCACAATTTAGAGTGGTTTCACCACTTAGTTACCTCTTACACTGATGAAATAATTGTGTTTAGAATATGGTAAACCAAGCCACACTAAATGAATAACATGAATTGAGATAAAATATGTGCCCTAACCAAACCCAACATGATATATGGATGTCTTACAATAAGACATGAGTGTAATACAATTTTTTTAAGGAGAACTCCAATTAGCCCAAGATTTAGAAGCACAAGCAAACACCATACGTAGGAAGCAAGATAGCTAGGAGGCTAAAGTATACGAGTTGATTAAGATAATATTCATCCTACAAGCTAAAAATATACTACCCTACTAAAAAACTTACTTTTAGAGCATGCAGGGAAGAGACAAGAGGAAAAGTCTGTGCCTTAAGTGATTGACATTATTGTACCACATATGGAATGGGCACATGAAGTGAGGCATACTCAGAATGTAGGGTATGACCAAGAACTTTTAATAAATGCCACCATTAATGGATGGTTAGTTTATGAGGTTGTTATAGACATGGGTGTCGAGGTTAACATTCTAACCAAAACTACTTGGGAGAAGATAAGATGGCTGCCCTTGAATCCCTCCCCACATATGTTTTTGTGGCCAAAAAAACCCAAGCATAACCTATCAGGATCCTAAAGGGAGCTATTATAGATATCATGAATACTAAGTTTAAATCTAATTTCAAGGTGATCAAGTTGGCAGAGCATGATAACTATGTAGTACTCTTAGGGAGGCCATGATGTTATGCCAATAATGTGAACATGTGATTCAAGAAGAACTACATGAATTTTGAGAATGATATAGAGAGGGTGGTGATCCCCTTATCAATTGATCAAGGGCCTCCATATATGGAAAGTGTTGATCTCAAAGACAAGATCAACCATATTTATAAAATCATCATGCAGGGTACTGACAAGATTAACCCAAGTGATCAAGGAGTGCTCGAATGGGAAGATGGAAAACCAATGTCTGATATGATTGATGTAATCTAAAATTGATGGGTCAAAGAGTCTTATGAAGTTATTTTCTGAATTTGACACCTAATGTAGACAACTACAACAAAAATAGCTAAAATGAGACTGATTATGATTAAGTGAACTAAAAAATATGGGTTCCTCACACCAAAAAGGTAGGGAAAAGGGTGTTTTGACTAAGTAAAGGGAATCTTGTAATGATACCAAAATATAGAGGGAGGCATCCTATATAGAATTATTTCCATGACATTGAAGCATGTATTTATAAGGAAATAAATACAGTGGGCACACTAGTGCATACCCTCAAGAGCATTGTTGCTTGTTGGTGGGTAGTGTAGAGGCCTAGCTTACCAACATGGAAAGATGTGAAGGTAAACAAATTCACTAGGTTTGGAAAGAGTAATGAGTACTTAGATATACCTACTTATTCTAGTGATTCTGACCCAATCATGCATGTGCACTTATGTGAAGAAACCTAGACTGTCAGTAGTGAAAATATACCTAGAAGTTTGTGGGTGTATGCCTTTTACATGACTCTAAAAAGATGGGCACAATCATGGTACATTATAAATGAGATGTTCTAAGAGACAAGATACTAGGAAGTACTTAAGGAGAGGTTTGTACACACCTTGTCTTTCTCTTCATAGAACTTAGAGCTATTGGATCCATTGAAAGTCATTCATAGGGTAGTGTTTGAAGACACTACCATCCCAGAAGAGTACCTTAGAGACATGTTTGGGGAAAAATAACAAGCACTCCTAATGTTTTTTGAAGAGAAGGTGCTCAATTGTGAATTTAGTGAGGAGGATGATGAGACTTGGAAGTAGTATAATTGGAAGGCCCTAATAGGAAGACAAACATGGGCACCTTATGAATGATATCACCCTAGATGAAGAAGATCCAAATCATCTTTAGCTTTAAACAACTGAGGGGACAAGGAAAATTAAAGACTCTCATCAGGATAGGAATGAACCCTACCATGCATCACTCAAGACCACTGAGGTAGACATCAGTATAGAAGGTGAGCCAAAGATTACCACTATATGTGCCTACTAGTCTAAGGCATAAATGGTGTAAATTGTAGAACTCTTGAAGGAATTTTAGGACTTATTCCCATGTAGCTACCAAGACATGAAGGGTATCAACCCTTCCCTTGGAAAAATGATCATCAAGATAGTTGATGGTGTGACGCCTATCAAGAAGCACCTATATAATATGAAGCCTAACCTCCATGCTAAGGTAAAAATAGAGATTGATGGAATGATCATTCTTGGTGTCATCTAACCTATACAATAATTTGAATGGGTAATCCTAATGGTCATAAGCATCAATAAAGATGGGCACATATAGATTTGTCTTGACTAAAAAATTTTGAATACCCCCTACATCACAAACTCATTCCCAACCCCATTCGTCAACAAGGTCCTAGAAAACATCATAGGGTGTGAAATATATACTTTCATTGATGGTTTATTAGGCTACCATTAGTTGTAGATAGAGAAAGAGGATAATCCCAAGAAAATGTTTGTGATTGAATAGGGTTAGTTTTCCTATAATGTGATGCCTTTTGGACTTAATAATGTTCCCACCATATTCTATAGAGTGGTGATCACTACTTTCAAGAACTTTATCCATAGGTTCCTCTAATTCTATATCAATGACTAGACTATGTATGGCCTTGTGAAAGACCACTATGACAATTTTTGCCTCATTTTTGAAAGGCAAAGGTAGATATAGATATAATTTAACCTAAATAAGTGTGTCTTCACAACCCCTTTTAGAAAATTTCTCAGGCACATCATCTTTAGGGATGGTTTTCTTTTTGACCCTATAAAGATAGCCATCATAATTTAGCTCTAATATCTTTCAAAATAAAAATATGTTCATACCTTCCTAGTCCATTATATCTATTACAAGAAGTTTATATAGGGATATTCCAAGATTTCAATGCCTCTATAATATCTCTTGCATAAATATATCCCATTCTATTAAGACAAGGTGCAAGAGGAGGATTTTGAAACACTAAACCTGAAGTTGGCTAGTGCACCAATTCGCAGACTACACTACTCCTTTCTACATTTATGTAGATGATTTAGGATCCACAATTGGTACCATATTGGTACAACTTAAGTGAGGGTAAGATGGAACACCCCATTTTCTTCGCAAGTAGGAAATTGATGCAAGTGGAATAGAATTACACCACCACCAAGTAGGAAGCATTGGCAATGGTCTATGCCTTAAAAAAAATTAAAAAATATCTATTGGTGACCCCATTCATCTTTTTCACTGATCATTAGGCACTCAAGTATCTCATTAACAAGCCTATCCTACATAGGTGCCTATGTAGATAAATAGTTCTATTCCAAGAATTCCAATTATTTATTATTGTTAAACTTGGGAAGTAGAACTTGGGGCTAGACCATTTATCCCACATAAACTTTGTTAATGTGGTAGTGCCAATTAATTATGATATATTATATGCATAGATATATAGAGTCTAGCACATCCTTGAAGACTTAATGGAGATTTCCACTTTCCTAACATTTGAGTTTTCACCCTACACCATGTCAAACAAGGAAAAGAAACAACTTGTAGTTTATGTTTCCCCCTTATAGCTTATTAAGGGAGGAATATACAAATAAGGTAGAGAGAAGTCCTACACTGGTGTGTTTTAAAACATGAAAGGGACTCCATATTACAAGAAGTTCATGAGGGAATCATAGGAGGCCATTGTATTGGAGACATGATGCTGTGCAAGATATTGTAGTCAAGCTTATGGTGGCCAAGCCTATTCCAAGACATAAAAGAGTGTACCAATGCATGTGACATATGCCAGTGCATTAAGAAGCCCAACCATCAGGATGAGATGTGTCTCATCCCCATTCTTTCCTATGTACCATTTGAGAAATAGGCCATTGATTTTATTGGGCCAATAACTCCCATAGCATGGCACATAAGTATAAGGTATATCTTGGTAGTCATTAAATATTTCACTAAGTGGGCTAAAACTACATTAGAAAAATATTGTATAGTTGTGAAAGTCATTCTCTTCATCTGGGAAAACATAATAAGTCAATATGGGTGCCCATTAAGTCTGACTAGTGATAGAGGCACTTATTTCATCAATGAGATAGTGTGCATCCTCTTAACCAGATATATGGTGGTACACCATAAGACCACCTTGTATCATTCATAATAAAATGACACCATGAAAGCCTTCAATAAGATCCTAAGAATGTGCCTAATAAAGATATGTGACATTGGTCACAAGGATTGGGATCATCAAATTTTAGAGGTACTATGGGCATACCACATGACATATAAGCACCTAAACAAAGCTACACCATTTCAACTAGTGTTTGACACTAAATTAGTTCTCCCCATGAAATTCATGGTGCCATCCTTATGCATTGCATGGATTGGTCACTTAGATGACCAAGAATATTTGATCACAAGGTTGGAAGACTTGAAGTACTTGGATGAAAAGCATGCCCAACCAAGATGGATTCAGCAAATCAAAAAGACATGCTAGAAGATTTGACATGAAAAGCACATCAAGCATAAGGAGCTGACTGAAGGAGCATTGGTGTTGATCTATGAATTTAAGTACTTTAAGAACCTAATAAAATTATAAATAAGGTGGATGGTCACCTATATCATCCACCACATATTATATAAAAGCACATGCAAAATGTGCATGTTGTTCATAAAAATGCTCATAGGTCATTTTAATGGTAACTGATTGAATCCATATCGATAGTAAGATGGTGCTTACACCATAATAAAACTGACTTCTTGGTGACTAGTTGATATGCATTAAGCTGACTATAATATAGTTTGGCACAAGCTAAGCCATTCTCTCTCTTTTGTTTTATTTTTCATATAGTGTAAAGAGGAAATAAATAACACATGATAGCCATAATGACTTACCTATTAACACTTCACACATAATTGTAATTAGGTGAATCAATAACATACACTTCTTAAGAATTTGAGGCCATGACACCTAAGTTATGGGTGCATGAATCTCAACCAACCCCATTGAATTCATCTAGCCTCTTATACGTAATTCTAACTAGGTGAGTTGAGCACTTGCACTTTCTAAGCACATGAGGATATACATCTAAGTCATGGGTGTGTGAGACTCTTTATATTCAAGTAGAAGATGCACAAGATCCATGTGTGAAAGGTAAATAGTGCAAGTTTCTTGGAGGCCCAAGAATGAACTACTCTAGCATTTTTGTGCATAGTACCCATTGAGTGAGTTGAGCCCATTTGCTTTCTAAGAACCTAGGGCCAAATTCTTAAGTTTTTAGGCATGAATAAGTTACAAATTTTTTAAGAGTTGATAATAACATAGCATAGTTTTAAATAGGAAAATCATTTCATCCTACATTAGATATCCAAAGGAGAAAGGTGAAGACACTCAACACAGTTGAGTGCAAGAAAGAAAGTGAAGATGAACTATCTAACAATACATAAGAGAATAAATAGAGAATATAAAGTACTGGAGGGATAACATAAGGGATTTTTATGGGGTAGGATAGGCCATGGAAAGATGAAGTGAAAGAAACTAACCAAGATAGAGAAGCATGCTTGAAATAGAATAATAACTAGAAGAAAAAGTGGAACTAAGGAGGCTAAATCATGTGCATGTGAGGCACTATGCTTAGTTGCCACAAGGAAGGTGAAGGTCATGGCAAGTGAACAAACATAGAATGAAATCATCTAAGATAATTGGCATCCATCTAGAAATTAGTAGGAAGTTATCATTTTAAACACATGCCACTTCACCAAAAAATCCATTAGGAGCATTCAATGAAGTGGTGGTGGCAGCACAAAGATACACAATTAGTGCATTAATGATAAGGGATTCTTGATTATTTCATAAATTTTCACATTTTCCAAGAAATTGAGGCACCTATGCCATAAATCCTATGTTAATGATGGTAGCTAAGAGAGAAGGGTATAAAATAGAAATAAATAGACATTCTTAGGTTATAAAGTTTAAGCTAATTCAATACTTAGAGTGAACCTAAGAAAAAACCAGATAGTTAAAGTGGAAAAACATTGTCACAATGAAAATTTAACTACTTTAGGCACCAAAAGTCAATGGTGGAATACTAAGAAGGATTGCATCCATACTGAGGCCAATTTGAAGAAGTATGGGGAGATATTTGTGTAGAAAATAAATAGTGGGAACAAGAAGTTACCACCCAATCCCCCATTGATGGCTAGTGAAGCTTAGGAGTCTAAGGTGTAGTCACAGATCTAGCGACTATGAAGTGCAGATAAAAATTAGAGGCTTCAAAAAATTTCACCTCTTGTGCTTCAACGCAAGCCAATTTATGATGGTGAATAAGTGAAAGGTAGTGAGTTCCACATAGGCACAATAAGAACCCAATCAAGTTAAAATTGTAAAAGAGATGATGGCTACCAAAACCAAAGGCACTAAAATACTAGTCTAGGATAGACTAAAATTTTTTTATGGGGTAATGTTAAGCCCCTTTTTGTAATATAGGTAGTAAAACATGCCAACTTGACACATCTCAATGTGTGGTAGTCATGTAAATGATTTCTCTTCTAAAACCATTAGTGTCAGTTAGAAGAATCTTCAATGATTTTGTCCCAGCTAGCAAGTAGTTGCTTAGCACCTAGGTTTGAAGGAGATTCTCATTGAGTAATTGCATGTGTAAGTTAGAGAGTGTGGGTGTTAGAGTAGTGGATCAGATTGTAGAACAACCCCTAATAACAACTCAATATCTAGCATGCACCCTTCCAAGTTGGTAAGAAGATGCTCCTCTACCTATTTAAATGAGCTTGAACATGGAGACTAAGAGATATGACTAAGGTTAGTGAATCCCTACTAAAATTGAGAGCTACCATGAGTGTATTGTAACCATCATTAACTATGTTAAGAATTTTGTATGTATAACCCAAACTCACCTATGAGCTACTAGGCATGAGTAATTTCTAGGATGAGCCCTTACTATGCTTATATAAACTATACTTTGTATTAAAAACTTTGACTTAATATAAATGGTGTTGCTTATCTTCCTTGTTTTTAATTCTTTCCACATAATTTAGATTTTTTATATGTTTACAACCTAAGTTTTCATGAATAATGCTATAGATTTATTTGGTGTAATGTATTGCGATGTTAAGGCCTATTCTAGGTTACCAATGTCATTGTTATTTCATATAACAAATTTGGGATGCCTATAAAATCCACTAAGTGTTGAAACTAGCATGTGGCAAGGTCCTAATCCCCATGCCTAGAGCACCAACTTGAAGAATGAGAACTTGAACATAAACCATTCCCATTTCTCAACCAAGTACATGAATAATCCTTAACTCACTATCCCCATAACTTGCACCATTAAGATCTATATCCTGCTAGACATGAATTTACTCCAAAATACTTATGCCCTTGAATATTTTCACATATATAAACCTTACCTAGAATAACATTTCATTTATAGAGTACCTAAGCCATTTTGTAAATGATCAGGTCCCATTGATACCAAGGTTGTGCCATGTTTCAACTAGCCCAGTGTGGGTATGGTTCCTTCACTGTTACACTTTGGGTGAGTGCACAAGGCTTGTACCTTGTGTTAAATTGATGTTAGTGTAGTAATGTGTAAAATTTTATGTACTATAGAACCTACTATGATCATGCCTAATTGTACCAAGTATGGAATTGACTTGGCTTAACTTATAAGTACATGACCAAGAAGAAAAGCTAAAAAAGCAAACTTTAATACAATACTTGACCATATGAACATCCTTATGAATAAGATGGAAAATATAGAAGCCTCTACCTCTAGAAATAAAAATATGCTCACTTATAAACAAATGTGTAATGAACACATTAATCTAGATTTCATTATTATACCATACCCCTCATAATTGGAACTTCCATAATTGATGAAATTTCAAAAACAAAAAGATCCTCAAAAACAAATTAGAGTGTTTAGACCTGATTTTTATCTCATAACCTATGATGACGCTCTTCTCCTAAGGATGTTTCCCATGTCACTAGTTTGACTAGCTTTGCACTAGTATAGTTCTATCCCTCAACACTCCCTATTCTCTTTTGGAAACCTATCCCAAATATTTTTACAACACTTTTCCATAAAGCACAAGAAAAGTGACCATAACCAACCTCTATGCCATTAGACAATTTGATGACAAATCTATCACTGATTTTGTGGCTAGATAGTATAGTTTTATAAGCCAACTTACTTTTTCCCTTGCTCAACTAAAACTAATCAAAATATTTTTGAGATCATGTTCTAAGCATATCTTGTCAACATTAAGGTTTAATCCTTCAAAAAAAATTATAAAGCCTTTTCCATGTCTCGTAAAGTAGAGATCTAAACTTTAGAAGAAGGGAAGGTGAAGTTATATAGTAAAAAATTCAAACCTAATTCCTCTAAAGGAACTAACAATACCAAAACCAAAGTCATTACTAATTTTATGGTCTCAATATCATCACCTCTAAAGACAAAGAGCCAATCCAAACCCTCTACCTCCCAAGCACAATCACAAAAACCATTAACATAGTCTCCTTTGTAGTAGTACATACCCTTAGGGAATCATATGCTTCTATTTCAGACAAGATATTAAAATATTATATTATAAAAATTCCTCTAGTTAGACCTCTTGATGATTCTTGACCCAAGCCTAATTGGTTCAAATAAAATGACATCTACAATTACCATTGTGTACTAGGTCATGACATCAATAGGTGTCACTACTTCAAAGCTCTAGTTCAAAACCTTATTGACTATGGAGAATTATAGCTAGATAACCCTAACTCTCCTCCTAATCAACCCATATAAATATTTAGGAAACCATTACCAACCATGCATCTACATTTAATTCCATGTAGACTAATTTAGGATGCACCTCGAATCATAAGGCCTATGTGATAAGTATGATCCATGATCAAATTCTACCTAAAGAGGTTAGTAGTGATTATTAACCACCTTCGATGATAACTAAAATCCTATATCTCCTCATAGGATATGATTTCAAACTATATGAATTGAGTAAAGCTATTCCCAAGCCTCACTCAGGCTTTTTGAAACTCATTATTTGGGACCCTCTTGAGGAACCATTATCTAAACTCATTCAAAACAATCAACTAAAAATAGAAGATAAAAAATATATCTAGGAATATGCTTGTATAAACATCCTATAATATATGCATACCACTCCTTTAATCACTTAAACACCTTCACATAGTGTACCCATACCTTATAGCTTACTCCCTCTTTAGAGGACTATTATGTTACCTGGACCAAAGCCAAAACTAGCTTCTTGTATAGCTCAAGAAGAGCCAAATCCTATAAAGAGAGAAATTATGGGAATGCTTCAAGAAGTGGAAATAAAAAACTTGGGACATCACTAAATAAGATATCCCTGCTACCAGATTTGAAAAAGAAAGATGGCTCTGCTAGCAATTTAAACTAGAGCATTCATATTGGGACATCATCCTTTTGAAAGAATAAAAACCTATAAATCCTAATAATACCACTACAAATCAATATTCCTAATGTAATAATACCAATTCATAATCCTTTAAATCCTTATTATCCACAAGGCCTAGGTGTAAGGTCTTATCCCAAAAATAAAGTACCTTTTGTAGGAAATATTTGAATAATCAATCTAAAGGATCAAGACTCAAAAGAAAATACAACCTCCATGTCAATGCCTCAGAGGGTCAAAAAACCCAACCAAAATCTATTATGAGGGTCTTACTCTAAGATTATCAATCAATTCCTTCAAAATTCACTTATAATTATACCACCCATAAAAGTTATTAAGCCCCATGTTCAAAAACTGGCATGGTATCAAGAAATGAAGAAATGCTTATATCATCAAATAGTACGACATGATACTAAAAGTTATAATGTGATAAAATCCATAGTCTAAAATTTTTTAAAAGAGGATGACCTTTTATTGGAACAATTTGGTCATGACTATCCTCATAGTCAAATTACTAGAGTCACAACCAATTCAAGAACTAGTATATTACCAAGAAGGTCAGAATGAGTTTCAAAGGAAGATATAATATTTAATAAAAATCAATATCAACCCCTTCTAAACCCTCTATATTTAGATGAGTATGAGAACATATCAAATCCACCATTATTTCAGATAGATGTAATACACATAGCCACACGATCCTATACCGAAGGCCATAAGACATAAAATCCCAATAAAGCTAAGGTGACTATTGAAAAATCTCTTGCTTCTACCATAGACAGTCCTATAATGCCCATATTAAACATAACATTTATATTTTATGAAAAATACAAAATAATAATAATTTAGATTTGATACATATGAGTATGAAAACATAGCACATCTACCATTAATTTAGATAGATGTGATACACATAGCCACATAATCCCATACCTAGGGTCATAAGACCTAAAATCCTAATAAAGCCAATGTGACTATTGTAAAATATCCTACTTCTACCATAGATAGTCCTACAATTCCCATCCCAAAACCTAACATTTCTATTTTAGGGAAAAAACAAAATAATAATGCTTCAAATTTGATACATATATTGGTTCTAAAATAACTCCATCAACTCCTAGTTAAGATGTCTGTATATGAACTTGTCCAAAAATCTTTGTAGAATCACAAGGATATGATATAGGCATTTAATTTACTTAGATAAAATTATATTAACCCCAACTTATATGAAATTTTATTACATCATTGCAAAATTTATCATCCATAACATTCCATGATTCTAAAATATCATTATTACATCCTGATGACCAGGATCCACCATTATTTATCACTGCCCAAATCAGTCAAACAAAAATCAAATGAGTAATGATTGATAATGTATCAAGCATAAATATGATCTTCCTATTTGCTTTTAAGCAGCTATATTTACCTTAAAATGTTGTAGCTCAATCTCCATCCCTCTTATAAACATTTAATGATACTATGGCCCCTATGTTAGGAATAGTTGTCTTTCCCATTCAAGTAGGTATATTTACCCTCCCTAATTTATTTTACATAATATAAGTGTATTTTAAATATAATATCCTATTAGGACATCCCTAGATATGTGTTATGCATTATGTCCCTTCACTTTGCATTGATGTCTTAAATTTGAATATGAGGGTAAGGCACATAGTGTCCTTGTCAATCCACATCTATTCAAGATATGTAATTTGACTTATCAACATAAATATGTCTTCATCCCTATAAAATAATTGAGTCCATTATATTTGGGGGAAATATCTGCTAGCTCTACTATACCTTCATCTCGCACCCCTTATGTAAACTCTTTCAACTTAGCATTCAAACAACTTTTTGTAGGAGAATATTAGTTATTAACACTCAGTGCCTTATCAACCCCTCAAGAATATGAAAATCCTAATTGATAACATACCTATCAACCCAATATAGGAAAAATTATCCCCTTTGGACCTCCTTATCTCCAAATTCACTTAACATATGGATGAATTGATTAATATAATGTATATCAGTAAAACCAAAAACATTTCCAACCATCCACATCTAACTTCTCCTTTCTCAACAAATCATACTTTTCAAAAACCTACTTACAATGTTATGCTTGGAAATATTTTGGCTTAGGATTTTATAAATAAGGACCCTGTGAGGTCATAATAAATGGCCTTAGAAAATTGCATGAGAAACATGGCCTTGGTTTTAAGAAATCTCTCGAGGTTGATGACAATAATTCTTTAGAATCCCATGTCCCTATGGATACGGATGATGGAACTCCCTTATCCCTTCTTATTTCCCCTATGGAAATTGATGACACCATTTATATCCCACCTAGATTTTTTTATTAATATCATTCACCTAAAATTACTAACCTATTAAAGCAATCATAAAACCATATCCCTTCCTTTAGACTTTCCTTACCTAATAGATTAATAATTTCCCTCAATCCATGTAATGGAGTGTCAAGATTATGACTCCATTTTAAGATATTTAGGGGTAGGAGATTCATATCCAAATAATATTATGCCATCCAAATCTCTTAGTATTTAAATGAGGTCATGACTGATATTAACATAGGGATACCAAAAGCCATGCAAAATATCAAAGTGAGTCAATCCTTAGATTCTCACAAACACCAAGATTTTGTATCATTCCTTTCTAGTCATAGCCATTATTTTTCTTGGTCTTATAGTGATATGCCTAGAATTGATCCCACTATTTTGTCCATAACATCGTTACCATTCTTAAAGATAAACTAGTGAATCAAAATCTTCATAAGGTGCATCCTCAGATCGCACTTCTTATCAAATAATAATTACATCACTTATTATCCATTATATTCATCCACCCATTGATTACACTCAATGGGTATCTAACATAGTACCTATCACAAAACCCATAGAGGGACTACACCTTCGTACCACTTTACATGACCTCAACCTTGCTTATATAAAAGATGATTTTCCCTTCTTAATATTGACTAGATCATAAACCTCATTGTAGGACATGAGATGTTTTCTCTCATGGATGGATTTTTTGGTTGTAATAATATATTTATTCCCCCAAAAGATAACATGAAACCTCCTTTATTACCTCATGGGGGAATTTTTGTTATAGGGTCATGCCCTTTGGTTTAAATAATGTAGGATCCACCTACTAGTGCCCATGACCTAAATTTTCCATGATTTAATTAAATCATTGAATATTATGTGGATGATATCCTTATTAAATCTAGGCATCATAAGGATCACTTACCCATCCTTCAACAAATCCTTTCTCATTTGATCCAATATCAAGTTTGTCTTAACCCCAAAAAGTGTGTTTTTAGAGTTTTATTAGGTAACCTCTTAGGTTTTATCATTTCCTTTTGAGTTATTGAGGTTGATATCTATTAATATTAAGGTAATTATTTTTGTCACCTCCTTCTATCCTCAAGAATATTTTTAGCTTAAAAGGGAAACTAAAGTCCATTCATCATTTTATTTGATAGTTGTCAGATTGATGTCAACCTTTCCATCACCTTCTTAAGAAAGATACCTAATTTGTGTGCGATTTATATTATTAAGTGGAATATTAAACTCTCAATAAGTATCTCTTATTCATTCTAACAAAATAGGATAATCAATTTTACTTATATATCTCAGCTATGAATCATGCATTATGTGCCATGCTTACCCATCGAGATGATCAAGATAGAGAACAAGTGGTTTATTATATAATTTGTACTTTGGTTGAGTATGAAACTTGTTACACACGTGTTTAAATACTATACTTAGACCTAGTGTTTTTATCTTCCAAGCTTTGCCACTATTTTATTAATCATAAGAATTGTGTGATTACCAATACCAATCCTCTTAAATTCTTGCATTTGAAACCCTACCAAAATCAATGTATAGAGAGGTGGATGAAGTTACTCATTGAGTAACATATTTATTTCCTTAACCAAAAACAAATTAAGGGGAATATCAGTACTGATCAATTGGTTTAATCACCCCTTGTTGGCAATCTACCGTCTATTTATGAATTCCCTAATAAAGTGATAACCTCCACATCCCAGAAAGATATTAAATATAAAATGACATTATTCTTTGAAGGATCCAAATACAAACATGAAAGTGGATAAGAGATCATTCTAATGACATGTGAAGGAATTATTATCCCCCTTATCTTTTAATATTGATTTCAACTACACTAATAATATGGAATAATATGAAGCCCTAATCATAGGTCTCCAAACAATTTTGGCTCTAGGATTAAAATTGCTTTGTATTTTTAACAACTCCCAATTGGTAGTCAACCAAATAAACTAGTATATATTAGTGTAATATATATTATCTATAGGTACAAGATGTTATTATATTATTTTTTATCTACCCTTATCCATTACATCATCATTTGAACCACTCCTCGGTCAACCAACAAGTTTACTGACACTATGGCTTCCTTGGCCTCCTTTATCCCATCCTCTTCCTAAGAGTCTAAGTTGTTTGTCCTTATTCACAAAGTCAATCAGAATTATTACACTAAGATTGATATTCCTTACATCTATTATATATAATAAAACCATGTCGATTTGTGTTACACATAGATATTCAATTATTTATCTAAGGGTATCATCCCTTCAGATCTATCCAAATTTTCTAGGCATGCTTTTTAACAATGAAATTCCTAGTACACAATACTAGGGGGTGTGATTTATAAGTGGGGATTAGATGGTATTATCCTCCATTTTCTCCAAAAATTTTAATAAAATATCATGATCAAATAAATTCATTATGGAATCTTTAGTGTCCATTTCAATGGTTTAACTATTGCCAAGAAAATTTTCCAATTAGGATACTATTGGCCTACTTTGAATCATGACTATTATGAGTATGTTAAGAAATATATGAAGTTTCAACAACATTCCAACTTATCCCATGTCCCTATTCATGTGTCATAGATATCCAAGGACTTTTTTCCATTCTCTCAATGGGGTTTAGACCTTATAGTTAGATTAATCCCAAATCGTCCTAGTGACATAGATTTATCATTACTGTTACTGAGTATTTCACTATGTGGGTGGAAGTCATTCCCCTTATTTCAACCAAAGAATATAAGATTTTTTATTTCATTAATCATAAAATCATATGTCATTTTGGATTCCCATATAAAATCATTATAGATAATTTGAAATATTTTAAATATAAGCAAGTCCAAAAGTTATGTGATTCCTCTAACATTAAGCTGAGTTTATCATAACCTTATTATCAACAAACCAATTGATAAGTTGAAGAATCAAATAAAACCCTTATCAATATATTAAATAAAATGGTCAATGATGATGTATAGGATTGACATATTCACATACCTTTTGCTTTGTGGGCTTATTGAACTGGTGTTCAAACACGTACAAGGGCCACCCTTTTTTCTTTTGTTTAAAAGATTGAATTAGTTCTCCCATTTGAAGTCCATATCCCTTCCCTTATAATCTCTCTAAAACATATCATTTTTGAAGAGGATTATCATCAATATTTATTAGCATAGCTAGAACTCTTATATGAACATTGAGATATAGCCCTCAATCATCTTCATAATAATGAATAAAAAATGCATATAATTAGCATTTAAAGGAATGATAATTTAATATTGGTGACCTTATCCTTAAATAAAATCAATGTGTCACAAATATATAAGTCATTAAATGGGGAAATTTTTCTCTTAACTAGATTGGACCATATATTATCACTCATAAATATGGATATGGGGCATATCATTTGGCCTCCGTTGATGGAAAAGTAGAACATGAGCCTCTTATTGCTTTTTATCTTGGTCCATTATACTATTAATAATCCTATTAAAAACACCAATCAGCATAAATTATCTTAAAAATCTTATCCCTTATTTTTAACATACCTCATAATGATTGATAATCATGTGGATTTTTGGTAGTATACCAGTTTCATCCTTAAATATGAACACCCTAGATTTATTCATTACATGTTCTCATGGATTAGATCTATTTGAAGTAGAGTAGAGTCCCAAATCATTATCTCCTAATAATCCATCACCCTAAAATATTATTCAAAGGAAACATCACATGGCCTATTTCCTAGCTTATGAAATGCATTAGAATTTAATCCATGACAAAAAATATTTTGGGATATCAAAATCAAGAAAAGAGTAAAATATAGATTGATCCCTCAAAGGACAGATGCCATCAAAATTAAGTAAAAGGTAAAGTTTTAGTCTAATCCCTTGAAGGATAGATTATAGTATACATATATCTAAATAAATAGACCACTCCCTTGAAGGATGGATATGTGCCTATGATTTAGGAAACTTCTTGCATTGATTAATTTTCTATTAAAATTGACTCATATAAAAATGTATGAAATCAAAATTATATCCCAAGAAAGCTTCCCACACTGATCAAATTTATTTTGTAGACGTCTTGCATTGATCAATATATATTTATCCATGTATTAACTTAAGTTTAAAAATTCCATAAATATAAAATAATGTGTAATTTTGGATAATTAAGTGTTCCATTATTCCTATAGTCCCCTTTCTTTAAAACCAAGAGTTTATGAATTTGGCTGACAAGGGTGTATTTTTAAAATATTGTTAAGGAATTTCATTATCATTGGGTAAAAGGGTGTATATGAAATAATCAACAATGGTCCTAGCATTGGTTAGGGTCCTAGCTAATTATGAGTCATGCATCCTTGATCAGTTATATAAACTTTTTAGTCCATACAAAATTTTCATAATCCAAAATCAACCATGATATAAAATTCCATTTATACAATCTAATAAGTATAATAAAAAATAAAAGCCACATATGCATCATCCATGTAATATAACATACATAACACAATATGTCATTAATCCATACAACATCATAAATTATCACATATAATTAAAATCCATAAGTCCACTATCAATCCATTTAAAGCTCACATATAGGAATACGTAATCAAGACAGAAACTACATCACATAATCTAAATATCATAATCCATGACAACATTGCATAATAAATATAATACATGATGCAACTAAAATTAAATGATATATAAATGTCATCCACATAATCCAATTCCATAATCATGTAACACAAGCTCATGTAGTTAATATGAATAAAACATATAATCATGAATATATATCCATAAATAAAATGTACATCATAAAGCATCATAATGTGTAATATATAAAAATCCAATCCATATGGTATCCATATAAATTACTACTAATTGAATTATATCTAGCTTAGGTAAATATATAGCCTACCTCCACTATCGTCCTTTCCTATCCCCCTCCTCCTATCATGGACCCAAAAATTTCTCTCCCTACTACACCTGCTAGTACTTGGAACCTCTCACACTAATCATGATATTTGTCCTACATTCAGAATGCCTCATCACTACTGTACTATAATTTATCATAACACCCCTATATATATATATATATATATATATATATATATATATCAATTTTGCCTATAACTATTCTTACTTAGAAACCACTTTAGAGTACTATGACGTAGCCACATCCCTCTCAGCCATGATATCCTATATATCCGATCCCCCTCCCCATCTCCTCTTATATCCTTCACATCCTCCATCTTCACATCTTCTACCTCCCACTAATATCACAACACCCTCTCCTTTCCCCCTCCATGATGAACTACCCACCATAATGAATATGCCTCCATTGCCTTATCATCATATTTACCATCTCCCTCTGGATCCTCTTCTACTAACTACTCTAGCCCTAAAACATGTGGCTCAAGGAGCTCCACCTCTAATTCATATCTCTTATATACTTAAGGTGCATCAAGTAGATCCTATCATAACCCAAATGATCACTATATTTACCCAAAATAAAATAACTCTACATGTTTTGGGCATATCCCCCTCACCCATCTATCTCATTATCCTACTACTAGTTCTATCTCCATCCCTGGATATGCTAGGAATTTGACATAAGGCCTCCATATAACCTCATCCTCCTTTATTTCCTCTAGTACCTATCTATAAAAATTCAAGTCTCAGACTCTCTCATCTCCATGTGGATGTGCAAAGTCATTCCTCCACCTCAAAAATTTGACACTAAAAGTAAACCTGTGCCATTCCATCTATGGTAGCCCTGGTCGATGTACTACTCAAATATACTCATAGGCCCAACACTATATCACATAAGAAACATTAAAACCATAATTCCACTATGTCTACCACCCCCACAACTCCTTATATATCTATCCTAATAGGTTCAAACCATATGCAAATATTGTCTAGTACTACCACATATCTATCAAAAACCCTATCAATATTTATGTGAACCTCTCTCTTCTTGAGTCTAGTAATGTATAGTAAGAGATGGATAGCATCATCATTATCATCACTCATCTCCCATACTAGTCTCACTTGTACAAAGGCTCAAAATTGAATCATCCTACTATAAATCTAATGTCTACAACATCATCCCCATACAACCATGTCAATGTAGTTACCCTCCCTCTCTCATCGATTGGAATAATCTCTACACCCTATATAGGTAGTTGGAATATCTTGTAAATGTTCTCTAGGGTCATTACCATCTCCCCTATTAGCAAGTACAAGGACCCTACATCTACATCCCAACACTCTAGTAGTTTTATGTTGATGCTTCTAAATGTACCACATGTGCTCTTAGTATTTAAAGAACACCTCATTTTTGAATTTTAAAATTCAAGGCATGAGTTGTACATTTCAACAATCTTGTTCCCTATGGTGAAATAATAGCATAGCAAGATAAACTATTCCATAATATTTTTTTCAATTTGGTGGTTGGGAGCCACCTTGATCTATTCTTCATGAATTAATAAGAATATATGCTAATGCTTAGTGAATTATTATCCAAATTTAAACTACAGACTAGTGTAAATGGATATTTATAATGAAGCTAAAACTAAAGTGATCTAGGGATAAAAAGGAGAAAAGAGAAGTGTAAGGCACAAAATAAAATAGTGATTACCAATTTTAGCCTCAAACATTATGACAAAACATATAGTTTAATTGAGTGTGTATTCAAAATAATATATAATGTAAAATAGCTCGAGCTTAAATTCCACTATATACCAGGCCAATTTCAAAGGATAGTGTGAAGAATCAGAAGTAAGAACTAGTTCTTTAAAAATTTACTAGTATTATCAAATAGCACATGCACATCTAAAAACAAAATGAAGGAAAACAAAAGATCTTTCAATTAATATAATAGGTTACATAAATTAGAAACCCTGTGATTACTAGGATAGAACTCAATATTCCAAGACACCATTCAAATTGAAGACCTTAATTAACAATTGAGAGAAAAGGTAAATAGGGGATAATTAACACATCAAATGTGGAGAATCTTTACAAAATTCCTTTGATTCTATTAATTACTTCAAATTATACAAATTTTCTAAAAAAGCTCTCCCTTTTCACAAATGGTAATACGTTCCTTTATAAGAAGATTAGGTAGTATACCAATAAATAAAAAGATACAAATGTTCAAAGATAAGTATTGTTGTCCTTATAAGTTCTAAAATACACTTGATTTTTTACAATCATACTTACCTAGAGGTGAATATGCTAACAAACTAGCATATGATTTTATAATGGAATATTTTATTTCAAAATGTTTCAAAATTCTAAAAAATATAATATTGATTAATTGGCTAGTGGGGCCTCTAATTGTTGTTATTAGAGGATGTTCATGGCCTTATCATGTTACTCATCAACTAACTCTACATCCATAATAGGATTTAGGATCTTCTCTTCCTCTTGATCTACCAAACCTTTAAATTCCTTGTCATTCCTATCCATGGCCCTCTTTAATGCTCCTAGATTCATTTATCCTTTCCCCTGCATTGAATATCATGTCCAGGAATTTGTTGTTATTAGCCCCAAATTTGCCTTGGTTTTTCCCTTTGATTTATTGGGTTACCAAAGTAGCATTGTGCTTAAATTCGTCATCACTTATGATTCCTAGGATGGTGGGTTGTGAAGGATCCTTGACCATGGTCCCAATAAGTTGTTCAATTCTTGTAATTAGTTTTTTATCTTCTCTTAGGACCCTTTCCACACCATTGTCCCATGCACTTAAGATTTAAAATTTTTAAATCATAATTCTTAGAATTATTCTTAAGTGCCCCAAGTTGATGGTCCTAAATTTTATGATCTATTTCTTTGCTTGGATCTTGAAGAGTTGGGTAATTTTGTATTCTGAGGCTTTCCGTTGGGTGACTAAAATCTTGGCTAGTGCACATTAACCTTATAATACACTTTGGCCTTAGTTTCATTGAATTAAGTACCTCAAAAATGTCATAAAATGACTCATCAAACATTTTGGTCATTACATATAGAACTAATATAATTACCTATGTTTTCAAGTTTTATTTCTCCTTTTACAAATTCTTGATCCTCTGCTTCAATCCTTTCACTCTATCTCTGGCCTATGTAGAATGGGCCTCAATTAGACATTATACATCTTCCTCATGAATGGAAACCTCACCTAGTTGCTATCTTCCCATAGGGGTTAATCTTATAAATCATTTCACCTTTTGAAAGGTGAATTCTTTTATCCCAACCATAGCTGTCCTTGATGTTATTCTTTCTAACCTAGTTGTTTCAAGGTTGAAATGGATGGTAGCAACTAGTTCCTTAAACTTGGGAGGTTTTGGGACCTCCACACATGACCTAATAGATGATCTTAGAAAATCTATCTTCTTGTCTTCTAGTCTTTCAATGGCCATAATTATCCTATATTTTTGCTCTTTCACTATAGCCCTTATCCAAGGCATCTTATTATCTTTTACTTCAACATTTGTGACCCTTTTCATGACACAAGAAAGAGAAAGGGATGGGATCTTTTTTAACTTTCCATAGATGAACTAGTTAGGAATGAATAGTTCATGAATTGGGAAATCATCATTAAATAGACTGGATTCACTTATGGGATGAGTGAAGATCAATCTTGGTATCTTCTTTGGTCCCATAGGAACTAGTGTTAACTCTACCTTCCTCTTCTCATGGTATGATATTGTGATAAGCTCTTTTCATATATTTTCCTTGGGGTCCCCTTCCTTATCAGAGTCATAGGTTTCTAAAAGTTCCTTGAGCTCACCCTCAAGTGTTTCCTCTAGTTATAAGGCTATCATGTCCATGTATTGCATTGGGGAATGTGGCCTTGGTGGGAGTGTTGAAGATGGGGTACCCTCTCTAGGCCTTTGTTACAATATTTCTTCTCCAACTTTATCCTTGCCCTTGCTTTGTTCACCTTGAATATTCTCAACCTATTCTTAGGTTTGTGATTATAGTTTCTCTACCTGAGATTACTCATGGGCTATTCTATATGGCCCAGGTAGTAAGTTATATTACAAAGGATGTATCTACCATGTTTCCCTATATGGCTTATTATCATTTTTTAACCTATGTTCAAGTTTAATGTTTTGGACCTAGACCCTAGCCAATAATTATTCATATTTATTAGCCTTAATATATATGGTGTCATAGACATCGAGTTGATGTATGTGTTATAACTTTGGAAGATTCTTTTCCTTTAGATTCTCACTTACTACATTTTTTTGATCCCACATCTAGAGTTCATCTAGCTAAAATCCAAATGAATCTCTATGTTTGGATATGATTTCCACCTATTTCTAGTCCTTTATTATGGTTTTCCCAATATTCAAGGGGAATGGGTGGAGTAGACATTTCATCTTCTCTTTGTAGGTCCTATCAATGCCATGGATGAGTTGGGAGGCAATTTCATACTCTACAAGATTATTTGGAACATATTATGGTAGCTTGTAAGGTTAAGACATGATTATATCTATCTTGATGACTATACAATTAGGGTGATACCATATATCGCTTATCATTTCAACATAGCTATAGATGAGAGGTTGAACCCTAGGCATGAGAACACCTATGATGGACTCCACTATAGCTAGATAAATATAGTCACAAATAAACTACATGTGATTTTTGTACTTGAAGATGTGTAATTTTGAATAGTAATATGAAATGGTTATCTTTCCTTCTGAGGACCAGTTCTTAATCCTAGGGAAGGTGATTGAGGCAAGAAGGGTGTCAAGTAGGTATGCCATAATAAAGAATTATTTTGATGTTGTTGAATTACTTGGATAGGAAGACACTGATTAAGTCTCTAATTAGAGGGCTAAGCTTCTCCTCCACCATGAAGTGCACATATGGGACCTAGATCTTATTCACATAAGTATTTGAAGGAGCACCAAAGGCTTGATTTAATAGGGTCATTATTACCCTAATGCCCTCTTTGAATTGTATGATAGGTATTTTTCCTTCATTATTTCTAAATATATTATGTCCTTAGTATAGCCAAGGTCTAAGGATAGAGTCTAGGTCATGGTTATTGGACCACTCTTTGATTTTGGAAAGGTCCACATGGGGGAGAGGGAGATTATATTATTTCTAAAAATAAATAGGGGAAATTTAGGATAACCCTATTGAGTTTCCCTCCCTAATGATCCATTCATTATCTATTCTTCAATCAACAAATATGGGAGAAAGGACATCAATATAATGTAATACATTTAGCTTTGCTATGGCATGATGAAGGATAACCATCTGGACTACAACCATGTCATAGTATTGTCTACTAGTGGTGCCATTCCTCTTATGAAATGGGTTGTAATTATTCTACGATTAAGAAGAGCATAGACTAATTCCTAATGCCCTAGATGTTCAGTGTTGTGAGGTCTAGTTATGTATCCTTGAAGATCTAACTTTCATTATTTGTTGTCAAATAAAGCTTGATATCTTCCTTTAATTATTGCCTGTTAACTACCATGGTCTTTGTATTTATTATTTTTTCACACTAGATTGTAGATGATCATTATGAAATATTTCTTGTGCTTAGAAACATAATAAATTTCTCCTATGATCAAACTATAACAAATTGAGTTTGCTCAGGTTGATTTTATGTAGGATTTAGGGTTTTAGAGGTTTAATGGTGAAATATATCCAAGATTTAGCTTATACATGCCTTGGATTTGATTTAGGCCTTTGTATTTATGCCTTTACATTTTTGAGCCCAAAAATATCATTTTTTTCCTTTTTTTCTTGCATGGTGCCTATGTGGCATCGGTCTAGACCTTTCATGACATTTTTCATAAATTCCATTCAAACACTAGACATTGGGATTTAAAAATACCTTATTTATTTAACACCAATGGATCAAAATCTTGGATTAGCATAAGCCATTGATTATTATTTAAGCCCTTTAGTGTGATTGGGTTTTTCTACTGTAAACCCCATGGTTGTGACACTTGGTGCATTCACGCATATTCTATGTGCTTCATATATTTGGTTAGTCTTTTGTTGAATGAGTATTGGCCATGTGACAAGCTTTTAGGGCTTTAAAGAGTCATTGACACCTTCAATCCATCAAATCAACTCTTAACTACAAAACACAAGCCATTGATTACCTTATCAGCTATGATTTGAATGATCCTATGCCACACATCAAACTTTTGAGCTTTTGGGGTCCTACTAAAAATCCTTAAGGGGCCCCACACCATTGGATAAAATATAGTGATAGGGTATGAACTGTTAATCTATAGAAATGCTTAAATGTTAAGTCAATACATCATTAAAATCTTGACGTAGGCTTAAGTTCCTTAATCTAAGGTTTCTTTCATGTTTATTAAGCAAAAAATAAACCTTAGGCTAAGGAGCTTATGTATAAGTTTCCTAATTTATAACAAAGGGGCTAGGGTCTAAATAGTCTAGGCCACCACATATGAAAACCTTTGGTTAGCTTATATTGTATGTGACAAGGACTTCCCTCTTAAAATAAGATTTAACATAGGCTCATAGTTTAAGGTTCATGACATTTGAATAAAATTTCATAGGAATCTTGAAGTATAGACTTAGACTAGGTTTATTTTTAATATTTAGATTATGAGATCATTTTTACATTTTATAATTTGAATACCTATAGTTATTGAGAATTTTGAGTACTTCCCTTAGCTTATAAAGCCATTTTTTAGCCTTACAACAAGATTTGGGAGTGTATTTTGGCCCTGAACATAATAATTCATTATCTTAAATTTGATGGTTTAAAAATAATCAAATACATCATCATGGACATCAAATGATGGTTGTACTAAAGTCAATTTTAAGCTAGTGGAGTATTTTATTTGATGGGCTTAAAGTTGACAACTGTGCTGATGTCAAATACATCTTTATGGATGTCAAATGATAATCACACAAATGCCAATTTTAAGCTCATTAAATTATTATGGCCCAGTGTGAGAATAACACTTAGCACATCCATGAGATCTACCAAAATCTTGGACTACATTCTCTCTGTTAGATCTAAATTAGTGATAAAGCATTAGCCATCAATTTTGATTTAGGAGCTTACTTATGGTTGGTCATTTTATTAGGTGAGACCCATTTAATTTTAGTTTTTAAATATGAAAAGGATGCATGTTGATATTTTAGGCCTTTTATATCCTCGTAAATTTTCAATTATGCTTTGCTCCATCCAATCAGGTCCTAGCAAGTCAACGTGGACCATCATATCACCAAATATGCATGTTATTTAAGTTAAAGTTTGGGTTATCCTCATTTCATTAGATTAGATGTCATGATAAAGTGATATTTGTAGGATCATACAAGATGCAAGGAAGTTGAGTTAGGACTATGGAGACATAAAATACTTAGGCTTAAGGAATTCAGACTAAGGTTATGATTATATTAATGAATACGTTGGGGCTTTAGTGTCAAAAACTTAGGCTAAGATGACATTAGCTAGGCCATAAATAACTTTAGAAGAAGGGGGAAATAACAAAAGGGACCAAGTTTATTAGTTAAGCTATGTTAAAAAACCATGATAGCCTAGAATATGTTATATTCTTAATTCCATAAAATCTTAAATTTTAAAATGGTTCCCACCAATTTGGTTCCCACCTTTATTCAAATCTGGATTGAGGGTTTCCTAGGGTTTTGAAATTTAGAATTCTCAAGAACACATGTCATAGACCCTGAAACTAAAAGCCAAATGAATCTTATCAACAATGTTAGTCTATATTTAAAGTAAATCAAAACCATATGAGCCTACCTATTAACAAAGTGGATGATCTTCAAATTCTATAAAATATCTTGACATGATGAAATTTACACATTTTAATTTCAGGGTTTATCAAGGGTCCCAATTCAAAAAATAGGGGTATGTTGGTCCTAACATGCTACTAGTAGACTCTAATCCTAGTATACCTAGTGATAGTGGTGAATTCCTCCTAAACTAATTTTCTTGAGATGATCCAAGTCTACATCTCTAATGACCTCTTATAAGTGATCCATAAAAGGTGGTACTCGGTATTGAATCATCATAAATACATGTTCCTTTAGTACCATATTCCCCCTAAATTCATGTAGTTTTCTACATCATCATATCCTTTAAGTTTTGTTTAAACCTTAGGCATCAACATAGACCCTTAGTGGATCGATTATGATTATTTATCAATCATCATTGACCATCATATTGGTATCGATCCTTAACTAATTAGTGGATGATCATTAGTCAGTCAACATCAATACTCTTATGATCGATGTCAATCCCTACAAAAACTCAACTATCTTAAACCCTATCTTAGGCTATCTCAAAATTTTATGAAAAAATACCAAAAACATAGTTACACATACTTTATCATGTGACTGTCATCATCATCACCCACTCCTATAAGCCTCTATCATATATATCTCACTCTAATCTATTGACAGGCATTAAAAAATTTAGCTTTTGCTTAACTCATTTAATCTCATTTGTAAAATGAGAACCAAAGTTTTTTAATGACCTATTTATAGCCCTTTTAAATCAAAATCAATTATTTCATGATTAGTGTTGATTCTTCATTAATTAGTATTGATATGTTGGATTAATGGTGGTTTGGTCCCTTTTACGGTCCTTAAAACTACTTGTAAATCTTTTGCATCTTTTCATCCCTATTCCAAGGCCACTTAAGCTAATTTTTTCAAAAATATCCTATCCTTTTTTACCCACCATTATTATCTTGTAGACCTAGGCCCTCTAATGGTCCCACAAACTTTGAGAGGTCTACATTTATTTTAGTGTCTGTCCCCTATGGATCTTGAAAATGTACCTCATCTTAAGAGAATTGTGTCCCTAAGTAGTACACACATACCAAGAACACTAGATGATTTGGTCAACCCATCCTAAACTTTGCCTTCTTGATTACCTTTGATAGATCTCACACATTCCTATTTATGGAAATCCATTACTTATTTGCCTTGGGGTATTCCTATTTAGGATATCTTATATCTTATTAGTAAAACATTACACTTCATGCCTATCCTTGCATATTTAACCCTCATTTGATATTTATCCTATACATTACCATCTTCATTTTGAAAGCTATCTCCATCTCATTATCCTTCATTGGCTCCCTATTTGAGGGGGAATACCTAATTATTAAAACTAGGGAATTAGACCCATCCTAGTTTTTATCTCATAGTAGGTTATCAAAAACCACTCAATATAAAGGGCCAAATGTAGACACTATAAATTTACACCATTTTATTATGAATAAATGTGTCTTTACCCTTCCCTACCATTTTATGTTGATTAATTTAGTTTTATTATTTACTATATAATATTATGTAAATAATCTAATTAATTACCATTTTACCTAGGTAACTAGTTAAATATCTCTAAATCTTAGTTAATTCTCTTTGATATTATTAAGTATAAGTTGTTTTAACCTTCCTAACAACCTACCCATACTTGAGCCCCATTAAAACCAATTTGATCTATGTTTTTATTTGATATCTTGAGTTGTTGGAACCAACAACTCAAACTTAGATAAAATTGGTAACATGTCACATGATCATATCTGATCCTATTAGGATTGATGTCAATTTATACCCAGGCCAACCTCAAGTTATAGATATTTATTTTTATGCACCAAAATGCTGATAAAATTATCTTGGAGTACTATGAAAGAACTCCATCCTAGTTCCAATCAACCCACACTCTTCCCAAAGCCAACCATATCCTTATCAATAAGGTATTTATCTATATCCTATGAAGCTTCTACAGAGGTAAATTTGATGTGTATTTGATTAGTTTTAGATTATTGTATTGTTCCTTTCTATTCTATTTATTATCATAAGTCTATTTAGATAAATTAGTAACCATCTTAGGAACCTTTTTGGATCTGTTAAATCCCTCTTTAGGCCCCATCTTGAGTATTTCACCACCCACTATAAATATTGACCATGATTATTTATGGATTGACATCGATTACCAGATCAATACCAATTTTGAGATAATTGGCATCAATCCCTATGTTTTCATTTCTATCTACAACTGAAGACTAGATTAATAAACATAAATATTTATAATTTACTATATTTAAGTCCTAAAATCATGTATTGTTGTCTGTAGATAACATTGCTTGGTGTTATGCATGATGTAGTTTTAATTCATGACTTACCTATAGTTCCTCCTCCCTTATCTACCAATCAAAGTGACAACTCTTTTAAGTTAAGAATTTTCATGATTATCTTTTCCCCAACTCTAGAAGCCATCATTGAGCAACTAGAAGCAATCTAAGAATAAGAGGACTTAGTCATAGCATATTGGAATGAATTTTTTGATAATATATATGCATTGGATTGATTTTTTTAATTTTAGTTTCATAATATCATCACATGCTTTATTTTAATTTATCCTATTATATTATCCACTTGATTGCAAAAATAGTGGATTGACATCCCTCTAAAGAAGTGTACCACTTCCTAGAATTGATATTATATCAGGCAGTCCACCCATCTCTATCATTAATCAATCTTATCTAAGTTTTTTTTGTGTTTAGGTAGTCATTTCTATCCAAAAATAAGCTCACACCTTTTTAGATCAATGGTGTTGATTCCCATCACATGTATTCCTTTTTCAAAAAAATTGTATCATTTCCATTTTTAGAAAGTTATTATTATTAATAAAAAGATCTAAAAATATAATAAAACTATATATATATCCAAAAATTAAAATTTTGTAGCTTAAATTCTTATAAAATATGCACATATGCATTGCATTTTCCTCAATATGTGATTGAATATTTGAATATATAAAAAATATAAATTTTATTCCTAAAACATGTCTGTATATGCATGTATTATTTAACCAAAAATAAGCTTTCACCTCATTGGATCAATGGTGTGCATTCTCATCACAGGTATTCCTCTTTCAAATCACTATATCATTTACATTTTTAGTAAGTTATTTTTATTAATAAAATGATCCAAAAAAATACTAAAATAATATATATCCCAAAATTAAAAGATTTTAACTCAAGTTATTATAAAATGTACACATATTCATTGCATTTTCCTTAATATGTGATTGAATATTTATATATATATAAAATATAAATTTTATTCCTACAACATGTTTGCATATGCATGTATTATTTGGTAAAAATATGTCTCAATTTATAAATATTTTCCCATATCTGTACTAAATTGATATTTTAAATCAATCTAAACATCTTGAATCATGTAATTTATGTGGAAACCACATTTTATATTCATGGAGACTTGAATCTCTATGACAAGACCACTATTATTACCTCACTTGAAGTGAGGGATGTAACCTATGAATTACTAATCTCAAAATAAATGGGTTAATCATAGAGGGGTTAACCAAACAAGTGAAAAATCATTATTTTTGTAACCCAACAATGTATCAAACTCAAAATTCCACTTGAAAAATAATGAGTGTTTATAGATTTTAAACATACATAAATGATTCAATATAATAATATAAATACAACATACTATTCTATGAACATCCAATATAATGTATATGCTAATAGGTGTTGACAAGAGGTACGCTACAACATTAAGATATAAATTCCATAAATGTATTCACTCAATAAGAAGAGAAAAAACCCTCTCAACTGGCCCTATGAGCCCTCCATCGATGGCCCTCACCACCTCATCTATTAGTTGGGTGGTGGGTTCTGACAATGGGGTACTCAGAGAGAGGTATACACATGTGTGAGATACTGAGCCATAAAGAACTTAAAATAGTAGTCAAAAAAGGTAGGAGGTAACAGTCAATAAGAGATCATATAATAATGAACATTAAAAGTACCAATTGAAAGAGTAACTTCTAACACCTAAGAGTAATCAACAAAATAACCCAACTAGCTAACATTCAATCATGAATAACCATTATTAAATTAGATAAAAAAAAAATAACCATATCAACCCAATCAAAACTTTAAGAGTATAATTTGGTTGAATTCATAAATTTCCACATGTATCTAGCACAAAGAAATAATTATTGTACACCAAAAATAGAAATAACATTAATACAAAAAAAAATTCAAAATTCCCAACAATTCCATAACCAACTATAATCTGGGTAGGTTACTCCAACATTCCAAGGATATTTAATTGACATAGTTAAGTCAATCAATCCATTTTTCATTGTAATAAATTAGCCTAATAGAAGGTAACCCAGTTTAAATGTTAATCATGCAAATAGGTCAATGAATCCATTAGGTTAAGTCCATTAAAAATGGGTACAATATAAATTGAGTTAATAATAGCATAATAGAAAATAAATATACAAGCAATGCCTATCAAGGGCTTCAAGGAGAACATAAAATATCACATCTTACAAAGTTTTTCTCCCATTCAAGAAGCATTTAACATGACTGAAGCTATAAGCCAATATATAGAAATAAAGTAGATCAATTCTATAATATAATGATAGGGTTGAATTTAAATGAGATCTATTATCAAAAATCATCCATTACGGTCTCAACTAAAATTCTTATAATCAAAACCCCTATTTGGGGTAGTTTAACATTACTCACATAATTTCCTAATAGTATTCAATAAAACCATAAGATATTCAACCAACTATAACACATGCATAGAAATCATAGATTTTCCCCAAATCAAACCAGTTCCTCAATATATTTTAATAGAAAGATACCCAATAAAATATTTAGGGGTAACGTCCAATTTTGTATAAAATTTAAATAGTAAAAACCTATAAATCAAAGCATTTTAGTTTAATAAAATAAATTAAAATAGGTAAAAAGTATCAAGATGTTTTAGATTTGGAAGTAAATCGATTTGGATTGATTATTAACCATCATAGGTTCATTGGGAAGTTTCTCAACTTCCCCATGAACCTATAATGGTTCTCCCATTTTACATGTTACTATATATAACAATAAAATCACCATTTTCCCTTCCTAAAAATAAATTTATAGACTTACTTGAAAGGGTGAATCCTGATTACTATTGGTAGTAAAAATGTCTTTCCTTTATGCCACTACATTTTGGCTCGAACTCCTTCCACGCACCATCCACCATCATCCTCATAGCTTGACTATCTAGCCTTCAACATCCATTCCATCCCCAAAATATGTTCCCTTCCTAAAACCTCATTAAACCCCTAATAATTTATCTCCCCTTTTCACCAAGCTACAATCTCCCCCCAAAAAGGGTGCAAGTACCCAAGCAAAATTCTAGAAGGAATGGAATGTAGTAAAAGTCCACTCAATAAAATTAAAATTGTTCTCCCCAACCATTAATATTTTTCTTCCAACATAATAATTGCCCAAATTATGAGATCCACTTTTTGGAGTGTGGGGGTCAACCCACATAATCATATAAATTAAAAAAAAATCAAACCATGTTAATCAACCCCCAACAAAGAAACATTCAAAGGTCAAGATATCCATAAGAGGTTAAATCATGTGGTCTAAAAACATAACCACCTAGTCATATCAATCCTTTGAGCTAAGACAAAAATGAAACTAACATAATACACAAAACACTACACACTAAATAGGGTTAAATAATAAATATTTATAATGGTAAAATAACACAAGATATATACAAACAAAGACACAGAATTGAAACTCGCTCAACACTAAGATAAGATAAGAAGAACAAACTGAAAGCAAGACATCTAGAATTGTCATGAGGATAAAGAAATAGAAATAATGAGAAATAATAATGATGACTATGTCTCAATATCTTAGTCATGCACATTATACCTATCTAGTAACTTCCAACTTCAAAATATCCCCTTGATTATACCTCAAGCTGTCAAATCCCACTACCAAGCCTAGCTCATTACCTAGTTCCTTAAATCATTAAAAAGAAACATCAATAGTACCTAAATGAGTAGAAATATACAATAAAAATAAAATTATGTAATCATCATAACATTTAAACATGATATTATAAAATAATTATAATCATCTGAAGTAGTAATGAACTTGAATGATAATGATAATCATGATAGTTGTATTGTATTATTCTAAGGTATAAGAAACTATATTATAGCCAAGTGTTAACCATAATCCCAAAAAAAATGATATAGCATAACATATAATAATATAATGAAACTAAATAGTATCTTTCATGATAAAATGAATCAAGTGTAAGCATTAACTATATTATTAACATAATTATAATAATTATACAAGATGCCTTATAACACCACATCTAAAATAGAATACACATCTGAATAGTTAGTCTAATTCTTAGCAACACATGATAAAATAGTCTTTAAATCTAGCATATAAAACTAATTTTAAGGTTGGTTCATGACATGAAAGTGCATGATGAGAATCATAACACAACAAAATAGATGAAAATTAAATGAAATGGATCATGACACAACAAAATTTATAAACTCAATAGACAATCCTATATTTATCTAATCATAATCATACAATGTCATGGCCATGATGGATGAAATAAATCACATGAAATAGAACTTAATGTCACAAAAATCTAAGGGTTGAATACAATGGATAATAAAATGTTTCACACAAGTTCAAGCTCTACATACAAAGGACATTACAATATCACACACAAGGGTACAAACTGTATATAACAAATAATAAAAAGTCACACATAAGGAAAAGGGATGGATATAATTAATAACAAAATATCACACATAAGGATAAGGTATGCATACAATGGATAATAAATTGTTGCATATAAATCCAAAGGTTGCATATAATGGACAATTAAATTTCTCACACAAGGCTAATGGATTCACACAATGGATAATGAAATGTCACACACAAGGCCAATAACTACATATAATATACAAAAATTATTATCTTATTATCAAAATTAACAATAGTAATGAAGCATAAAATAATTCAAAATAGTCTGCACTATCAATTTATGTCAATGTCACATCATATGAAAGTAACATTTCCATGAAATATAGCACTGTAAAGAATATGGACAATAGAAAACATGTGTAAGAAAGCAATGTAGCTTAACATGGTAAATTAAAAGGTCATATAAATATATAACCTATATCAATGTGGCCTATGGAATAATATTCCGTCCATCATTATCATGGCATTTGGATATAGGATTTTCTTTCATTTATAAATCCATGTAGCATGGGTACCATATATGCCCTGCATCTCACTCATAGATACTATGAAATGTATGTACATATGAAAATGGATATTTAATCTACCAAACATGTGATAAATAAAATAAATGAGAAATATAACTAATAAAAAATTCTTGTTTTGGTCATTATTTTGTATTTTTTATATTTTTTGAATATTTTATATTTTTTAAATATTTTCTTAAATGAGATGCTAACCAATTAAGAAAACTAGGGGATGGTAATGAGAAGGTATTATATCAAACATTGTAATGGTCACATTTTATGACTGAGTAATTTCATATGTAACTCTATTTAAATACAAAAAATTATCTTTTGATGTAATGTAACTATCATCATCAAAATGACTCATAGGATCCTTTATATGATGGGTAGCTCTAAGAACCATATTATGGAATCCAATTTATAGTAGTAAAATAATGTGACATTTTGTGGTGTTTGTAACACTAACATAGTATGTGTGGTAAATATTGGTTATTGTGATTCATTAATTAATGTTTAGTGTAATGGGAAGTGAAATATTAATTGTCTAGGGAATTCCACTACATTCCTTTCAAAATTATACATAGAATGAACCTTACTATGTTGTATAAATAATTGTGTATCATGATCCAAAGTATGTGGATTAAGTACCTACATATAATTATCCTTAATAGGTGTATTAACCTACTATAGTGGTGTTGAGGGTGTAGGAGAAAATTCTTCTGGCTAAATAAGATACTCATAAAATAACTAAAATTATCATCACTTTGTAAAAATGTATACGTGACACATTTATGAACTAAAGGTGTTAATGCATGAATATTTTGTATCTAAGAGCATCCTAAGAACATTCCAAATACCCATAATCTAAGTAAAGCTATGAATAATGACATAATTACTATGGGGCCAAACTTAAGAGGTATACAAATTCATCCCAATGGGTTATATCTCTAACCATAAAATCCTTTGACTTTATTTTTTATTTCCATAAAATCCTCATACCTTTTTAATAAATAGAGTGAATAAGTGTCATTATAAAAATGCTTTCTCTTGAACCATTTTCTACCATGACACTATGAATGTGTTGTGAATCAATGTAGGCTTGTAAAAATTAATAAGTTAAATCAAAGTCATATTTATCAATATCAATTTCATAAAATTTAATTTTATATTTTTGTAATGATATTCATGCAAGTGTACTGATAAGGTTATAAAATGGGTACTCATATGTTGAATGTGGAGGACGTGCATTGTATGTCATATTCACCTCAGTAGTATCCTTAGTTTCTATCAACACATGTTTTGGAATGGGATTTGAAAATATTTTAAGATTTTCATTATGGTTAGGTTGTGGTCTTAAATCATTAATAAGTGTGATAAGTTCAATAATGTTATCATCAATGAGATATTTTATGTTATGCCTTAGCTTTAATAATTTATTTATAGAATGTCTAACACATCAATAATAATTAACTTATTCATTAATATCATATCCTATATATGTATTCTTACTAATATAAACTTTCTATGGTGGAGGGATATTTATAAGGTTTATTTCTAGTAACTTCAGTAATAGGATATGAGGAGGTTGACATAATCATGAAAACTACTCCTTTGAGGAGTGGATTGAACAAGCTAATTAGTAGGTTATGATGGTGAATTAAATATTGTTTTTACATAATTTTTAATATATTTTAAATTAACCTTATAAATTGGATTTATTTAAAATATTGAATTTCAAGGATCTGTAACATTAGACACATATTTGAGCTTGTTCAAATTAGTAAGCTTAACTTATCTATCTCTAACTATATGTAATAACTCATCATATGATTTGAATTAATTAAAAAAAATGGATTAATAAATATGAGACAAAAAATTTCTTTAAAATATCATGTAAATCATTATTATAAAAATGATTTGTCATATTATAAAGCATGGTATTATACCAAAACACATAGTCACTGATTGACACATTAGATAAGTAATTATTATAATCATAGCTTAAGACAAGAGATAAAACCTATATGCATCAATTATATCCATGTGTAACTTTTGAATGAGGTAAAATTAGAAATCAAGTCTAAAAACCAAATTTATATAAAAAATATAAAACCCTGGAATGAAATAAAAACTCCTAAGGGAAGACCTAGGGTTTTAAGTGATTATTATGTAAACAATTTCACCAATATGTTTTAAATTATTATTTATTTATGTTTTCTAATAAGATATAAATTTGAAATAATTTAGATTATATATATAAACATGAATTTTAATTTATAATTTATATTCTAATTTGATAATTTAACTTTATATAAATATAAAATACCTATTGGAATAATATACTTATCATTTTAATTTATTTTGTAGGTCTGAGACTAAATTCAAATTAAAATAATGGATGGAAACTAGACTTTGAGTTCTTGAATCAATATCTAAACCTCTAGGTATTATTAGACAAAATTATCCAAAATTAGACAATACTATAGATAATTATATTGTAAAATATGGTATTTTCATCTAATTAATTTTTGTTTTTCTATTTCCATATAGGATGGTGTGCCTACTTGTAATCTATTATTTGTGCAATATTTAGGAACTATATGTGCACATAATACTATAAAATTGTCTCCTTCTATTTAAAACCATAGGTACACTTTCAAAACTAGGTTTTGGTCTAAAAAATGGGAAATAAGGTGTTTCTAACTGACCCAAACCACTCTTGATGAATGGATAATTGTTGGGTACATATCCAATACTCTAAATAAGGAATTGAAGCCATATGTATTTCTCCCCATTAGGTGTCTATGTGTAATATTTATCCTTTAATGAATGTAACCTATGATGTAACTTTTAATACTTTGGAAATGAAAATTTTTATTTATATTTGAAGTGATTAAGACTTGGATAAGCCTTACTAGTTGAATCGGAAAGAATAGGGTGATCTCGGATAAATGTGTAGATGTGTATATTAGGCTTGATTAAAAAATGATAGAGAGGAATAGGCTTAGGACTATTATCTATTTATATGGGAATATTTGTGTAATTTACAATAAAATCAGCATCCAAAATGTATGGGACAACCCATAATATTGATTTGAATTTTATATCTAACCATTGCTTGGTACATGATGAGTCCATCAGGTTTCGATGAGCTTAGGATTATGAAATAATATGAGTCTAATGGGTTTTTATACAAGGAAAGAATACTAATTTTATGATTTATATATAATATAAATATGGTTTTTTATAGGTTAGAAACATAGTATGTATTTTTTTATATGTTTGATGGTAAATCAGGAAGATCAGAACCATGGAAAGCATGTAAATGTGAGAGAAAGGATAATATGTTCACACATGTCATGTAAAGTTAATGTATATCAATAATTATATTTATAAATATATAATATCATATTTTAAAGTCTACATATATAAAATATAGTAGGTGAAATTGTTTATAAGGAGAAGAAATAAGAGGCATAATGTAAGAGCGAAGGGAGCATTGAGGTGAAAATGAAGGAGATGAGTATTTTTAAGGAGCACCCAGTTGTATTCCCAAATTTTTTAAAATGAAAAAAAATTAAAATATAATATAAATAAATTTAATGGATCCTAGAGTTATAAATAAATACACGATAAGATGTAAAAACCAAGTTTGTAGGATAACTATGAGTGAGACTAGATTTGATGATAAGGTGTGTGTTATGAAATCTAAAGTTTTAGATCAAAGAATATAAAATAAAAAAAGATAATTAGAATATAATCATAGAAATAAATTTATTATAAAATAAAATAAATTTATATACAAACATGAGATATGTACAAGAAATTAAAAACATGGACAAAAAAAACTATGAATAATATATATCAATAATAATAGTTTTAGAAAAACTATGAATTAGTTGGCTTGTTGAAAATCTGTCCATTTATTTTTAATTGATATGTGTTAATTTTAAGGATTTAATTAATTATTTAAGTACCCCCACCACAATTTTTTTATGGGTGTAATCTAATTTAACACTAAATATTTGAAATCATTTTTTGTCAATTTTACTTTCTCTTTGTGTTTGTTAGCTATGAAAGTTTTTTTTTTTTTTTGGAGAATACTATTATGTTGATCATAAATTAATTAGAATTTATTAAGTTTAATAATATATTAATTATGGATAATACAATGAATATACATGTGAAATGAATGAAACTCTACTTATAGTGATAAGATGACTTGAGAGCCATATAGTAAAGAGAATGGAGTTTCCCTAATGGTAATATGGATGTTGTTCAATAAGCACAAATCATAGAATAGAGATTTATATTATAATAAACATGAGAATATATAATAATATTTTGAAATATATTATTAAGGATATTTTTTGTTACTTCAACTTAAATGTTGCACTTAGGGTGATAAGGAGTTAAAACAAATGTGTAATATTAAATTTATAACAAAGTTGTTTTGTTCCCTTTTTAAAAATTCCCATAATTTTAAGATATACAATTATATGGGATTCCAAATAATTTTGTTTTTTTTTAATATAAACTTAGATATCATGATCCTAGTAACATTATCAAGGAGCATATATTCTACCCACTAGGTAAAGTACTTGGTGGTAATGATAATAAAAACACAAACATATTTTTATCAAGATAATTTATCAATTACATATAATACCCACATAGATAATGGCCAAGTATATTCAAGTGTTTGAAGTTTTGTAAAATGATAATGAATATTTCATCATGTAAATATTAAATTTTAAAATTTTTAGATAATGTGATGGTATATTTTTCAAATTTTGGCCTATAATAACCCATGTGTATACATTTTTTGGGTTATAACATGTCTAATACAATAACCTATATAAATTCCAATGTGTGTTTATTATAGAAGAGAAGAGAAATCATATTTAGTAACATATAGGAGTGGGGTTCCTTTAAAATTATGATAGTAAATGATATTTTGCTTAAGTACATACTTTAAGGTTTGGTTTTGAGTTCTTTTCTTCTCACAAGAGTTAACCTTGGAAGGGTAAGTTTGATTTTATATAAATTAGATGATGTCTTTATACCAATACATTTATCAAGTGGTAATAACATTTATGTGGAAAATAATGGAATAATAATTATGTTCTAGGATATATATGGGAATTTCCACATTTTAATAAGAAATTGTTTATCATTTAATGTTTTAAGAAGGTGAAAAATGGAGGCCAACGATGTAATAGTAGTAGTGACAGTGTTTTTCTCATGTAGGATTATCTCAATGGTAAATGATGAAAATTATTTAATAATAATATAAAATTCATGATATTATTTAATATTATAAATTTTTCATTGGAAAAAACTACTCACTTTGAGACATACATGTTTGGAAACACCTAACACATGCAAATAATTGATATCTAGTTCAATAGTTATTTGCATATCAATAATTAGATATTTATATTCATAAATTATATTGAAAAAATAAAATTTTAATTCAAAATATATATGTATGATATTTAAAAAATGATAATAAAGGACACCTCATTTTTTGGCTCCTTGAAAGCACTTGGATTCATCAAAATGGAGTGTCTAAGCATCCCCGTGAAATTCTACTATGACTTCAGATTGTTATTTTTGTTTGTTGTTTTAGGCTTATATATATATATATATATATATATATATTTATGTGTTTAATTCATTTATGGATATAAAATTATATATTAATTTATATTAAATTGAATATATTTATCAAATAATATGTCTCATAATCACAAATGTTAAACTAAGCGTGTTGTAAGTGAGATTATTGACCAAAAACTATATTGAATAACTTCTGAACCAAAAATATATGATTTATGGTCTTTATTTTTTAACACATATATAAAAATATGCATCACAAATTTACAAAAATAATTATTTATCACACTACTTTGTACACAATTTTTTATTAATAAATAAAGCAAAAATAAGCCTATTACAAGATAAATTGCATGGAATGTTATGTCTAAATAAAGAATAAAGTGAAATATAAATTAATTAAATTATAAATATACTTATAAAAATATACTCTAATAAAAATTAAAGTATACTAAATCATATAAGGTTATCTTATTTACAATACAAAGTCAACATACAAGAAGCTTTGCTCAACAAGTAAAAAACTATGTAACCTACTCAACTTAGATTCCCTAAATTATATATAAAATAGGAATTGGATTAAATATAATTTAATTTTATTTAAATAACTCTATAATGTGTTCCCCACCTCTTGATAACACATTTGAGTACTCAGATAGTGAACTAGACTTCATTGTCAGTTCCATCTATTCATTATGAAATTATCATAAAGTGTCCAAATAACTCAAAAATTTTAATTTAGACAATAAATAAAATAAATAATCCTATATAATTAATTAAATATAAATTTATATAATTTTTAAATTAAAAAATCAAGCACCCATATTAGCATCATACTCGACATTACCCCTTTTGATTCAAAGAGAAGAGATATATATCATCTCCTTAAGCCCTCCATGAATCTTATTCAACAATCCCTTAGTGAAAATATAAAAAATTCATATTAAATTATCACAAACCTTATCAAAAAGTGTTTATAATTTATAAATTATCTAATAAAATGATGTTTTATTTCATTGTGCTTGGTTTTAGCATAGAAAATTGTATTCTTAGTCAATTGAATTGCCCCATTGTTATCACATAAAAACTATGTTGGTGCAAGTTGAGCTTCTATGAAATTATATAAGAGTGTTATCATACATATTATTTTTTTAAAAACTTATGTAAGGGTTGTATATTCATATTCATTATAAGATAATTCTACTATAGCTTATTTATTTGAAGACCAAGCAACAACCTAAATTTCAATTCATGTCATCAATAGATCCTCCCCAATATGATTTTTTGTATTAAATGATAAAAAAATACATTTGTGGTTTAAAATTAATATGATGATTATAAATACCTCTTACATATATTTAAAATATCTTCACTTCTTGGAAGCTATTGAGTGACAATTTGACTATAAATTATGAAATTAGTGAAACCCCATTATTGATATCAGATATTATCATAGAAAGATACATAGAAACTATAAAAAAGATTATAAAATTATTTTAATAAGATAAATTAATTTCATACTCTATCATTATATTTTTTTCACTTATAATTTGAGTGTTTGTGGGATTCAAATCCTAAAGGTTATAATTATTTAACATGTTCTAAGCATACATGGCTTTACAAATAAATAATTCCTCTTTATTTTTATGACATTTCATTTCAATAAATTAACTTATAATTATGACATAAATCATCTCAAATTATTATTTCATATCTTTCTTGATTCTATTCAAAATCTCCGTAGAGCTACCAGTAAATATTAAGTCATCTACATATAGACAAACATATAACACATTATAATAGAATGATTTTATGTAAATAATTGGTTAATTTTTACTTATTAAAAATACATGATAACATAAACAACTATAACTTCTTTAATGCCAACCTCTTGGATATTTATTCATCCATAAATATCCTTTTTCAACTTGTATAACCAAAATTATTTGCTCTTTACCTCAAAACCTTGTGGCTACCCCACATATACTATTTCTTCAATCAATCCTTTTAGGAATGTAAGTTTGAAATATAATTTATTGATTTTAAATTATTTATGATAAAATTAAATAATAATTTTTATTATATTATATTTAAATAACATTATTGCATAGGTTTCCTCATTATCAACCCCATATGTCTGTGCAAACCCTTTTACAACTAGTCTATCTTTTAGCTTATCAAATGTTTCAATAATCTTAAATTTGGTCTTGTAGACCCACTTTATAACAATTAAATATTTATATAATTGAGTATTAACTAAGTGACATGTTTCATTCCTCTTAATTTAGTCAATATCTAATTTCATATCATCAACCCATTCTTTATTTTTATGAGATTTTGCATAACTTCTAGGTTCATTAGTCATAGATAATAATTCAAACATAGTATTTTAATTATAAGAAACATAAATAAAAGACATTCATAATGTTTAATCCTTGTGATACTCATCTCATAATTCTTATCCAAAATTTTAATGCTCAGATTTTTATTCTATAAACACTTGTTCTTACTTGGAGATGATGAAGATTTCATGACAAGTCTCTTGATAAGAGATAATATTATTTCCAATTGAATTATAAACATGTGTATGAATTTTTAAGACAAAAATAAAATTCAATATATTTATATAATAAAATTATTACCTTTGTATCTACATGATCAAAATCATCATGCACATAGTTTAAACAAAAAATACAATCCCAAAAATTAATTGTGGAGTTACTAATTGGATTATAAAACTTATATGTTTTTATTCCATCACTACATCATAATAAATTATGATAAATAATCTTAGGATAACTTATTTAACCCTTACCTTGACTTGTGTTGATATTAATTCTTCCATTTCCTTAAACTTGGATGAAATTTCCATCTCCAAATTACGTTTGGATTTTGAAGTAATCATCTGACTTTTTGAAACCATATTTGTCACTTGTCATGTGATTTGAGTAACTTGAATAAAGAGACAACAAATTATCTACTTAATTATTCAAAAAATTCATGTGATACAATAATCTAATTTTTATTTAACTTCATTTTATTCATATTGAAATTATTTATTTTCATTCTCTTAATTAGCTTGATTCTTAGCTACTAGTATCCTGTAATCCATTATCATATGTCATGGTTTTTTAAAATAATGATAAGTAAAGTATCTATTTATTTTAACTGTAAATCTAGATTCATATTTAAAATTTGGATTTTAGATTTTTTAAACTCCATTGATTATGATTTATATTCTCCTCTATGATATTTGAAACCCTTGCCTTGGTTTCAATTGCCAAGTGCCTATTCTAGATCACATTCTCAATTTCCTACATATAGTGTCATCTTATCTTCATGGGACAATATAGAATAAAAAAATTAATTTTTAATTATATAAACAATATAAGTCTCCAAGGACCAAAATGGGTTAGATTACATCAAGTGAAGGAATATCAACACCAATATTTAATGAGTGGCACGTGTAATTTGAACTAATATAATGTGATTTTGCCTAAAAATAAATAGACCAAATGGATAGGCATAATCAATTTGAAACTATGTTGATGTGTGTGAAATGAAAAAATGGAAAGTTCCAAATAAGAAACCATGTGGACCCAGGAACCAAAATGTTAATTTTTGGGGGAGATGATAAAGTAAATTTTGATTATGGTTCCATACGAGACAACTATGAATAAAATGGTAGAAGGTGATAATATATACATTGAGCATAAAAATGCATTTAAATTATCATTTAAGCATATCAATTAAATAATTGAATTATTTCACTAATTTTTAGGAAAGTCTATTAGGATAATATAAAAAGAAGTTAGAAAATAGAATGATAAGTTACCATTGAGGAGATGGCTAACAATTAGTTATTGGGGAAGTGTTTTAGAAAAGTATAGTTGTAACCAGATGTAGTAAAATGTAAAATTGTTTACAAAAGAGTGTTGTGTATTTATTTTAGACTTAGATTTATGATTGAGTTTAAGAGAAATTGCTTTGTATAGATTGAAATTTCCTTGTAGATTATTACCTATCTATGCAATATTAGGAATATATTACATAAATATACATAATGAATTGGGTGACACATAACTAAACATAAAATGTATTTAATATAGCATATATACTTGGCCTTGTCTTATTAGTTACTATTATAATTTACATTAGAAAGGCATTCTTACGATAAGACTCAATATAAATTTAAAGCAACATGAATTTATATAAGATCCTTTGAACCCCTATCCAACCCACTCATAGTTGCATGCAATTAACCCTGGCCTATCTTGATTCTCTCTCTTTGTGCCTCAATTGAGAATTCAAGGTTCTTGCCATGTGTGATATGTTAACATAGTAATTATTTTGATAAAAAAATTTGAGTGTGGGAAACATAATGAACTCAAAATGTGTATACTATAATTATGATAGCATTTTGGTTTTATTTCTTAGATGGGTCACATTTTTTTATTATGATGGTGAGTGCATCTGATCAAAGAATTAGACATATAGATAGCTAATCCCTTGTGCTTGTGATCTACAAAAAAATTTAGGAGAAAGTATTCCAATGGAATTTTGAGGGTATCAAAGAGAATCTAAGAATAAAAGGACAAAATGATCATGAGCTCATAAGGGTGAAATATGGTGAGAACCAACAAAGGGTAATGTGGGATACAGATCCTAGGGAAAGTATGGAGTTAGAATTTGTAAATGTTATGAGGACCCCATATGAATGAGAAAGTCATGAGGAATGATCCTATACTAAGGTATTACACTCCATTTATTAGGAAATGAGTGCCAATGATCAAGAATGAAACTTGGAATAAGAGCCTAAGATATCCCAATATTAGGATCAACATGAATAAGCTACTAAGGGAATACTAGGATCCCCTTGATCTGATGTGTATGCTCATCTATATCACTTTGAATTAAACAAAGAGTAACAAGACACTATAAAGGCAATCAACAAATCATGATTCACTATGTGGGTACAATAAAAGGATCTCATTATAGTAGTTAGTGTCATAACCATTGCTTGACCTAGTTGTTATGCATCAAGTATGTCTGGTGGATTCCATGAATTATGGCATATCACCTATGGGAGGAGCCATAGGCCCTAAGACAAGTGGTTTTATTTTGATTAGAGTGGAAAGATATGGTGGACTATCTATGTCTTAATAAGTGTTGAAATTAGTTGTAGGAGCCAAAAAATAATGACTTATAATCATGACTAGACTATTTCAACTAGATTGGGGATGAAAATATTCAAATTCACCTTTAGACAACATGTCAATAGTACCAATATCATAGGCATTAGTTTCACCCATGATTTTTCCTTATATATACTATGGTTTGACACAGATTTTACCTTAGTGTCATAGAATCAAGTCAAAACACATGAATAAGTGTGAACTAATTTGGAAAGTGAAGGGAATTTCCTCACTTGAGAAAAAAATAGATTAATTTTATAATATGATACTAGATCATGTGGTTACATGGTATAAAAATTTGGTCCCTACTCATTATATCATGGACTAATATTTATTAAAGGATGAATTCTTTAAAGAATTTGACATCCCATAATTTGAGCAGTAGATAATTTATTCACTCATAGATATCAAGTAAGAACCTAGCTAGTGAGAGAGTCGACATGTATGATACTAGGTATAATACCCTAGTTTATAATATATCATATACACTTTAACCTATGTATCATGCACAAATTTTTTTAGAAGGATTGATTTCCCTAATCTAATATATCATCTCTATGCAAACATTTTTTAGCCTTAATAGGTATTAGAGGTTGCACTAAGAATAGAGGATGTTGGTATGGAGGATACATGAGTTAGATTAGTGGTGGATGCACGTGTTAAAAAAGAGGGAATAATTGATTTTTGGTTTGTGGTACATTGATTTCAATTAATAAGGTTATAATCACAACTACCCTAGGCATAATGTGTGCACATTGAAAATAACATGTGAAGTTTTACACGAGGGCCAAGATACTCATAACAACACTATGATTCAAAGTATTTATAATACCAAGGTGTCTCTATATTGTAATATATGTGATTAATTCACCCACAATACAATTTATTTTTGGGTGATTCATGAATTTCATGAGAAGGAGAGTGAATTGTGTCATAGGCTAATGAAGGACCAATGAGATATGAGCCAAAAAATATTGGGTGTGGCTACCGTAGGTAGTAGCATGGTTAAAAATGTCACTATAATAGATACAATAGGGGTATGTTTCCATAAAAATACTATAAAAAGTGTTATTCATTTGAACAATTTCATTTTTATTGTCCCAAGTTTTCTACTTGTGCATATTTTCAAGGTGCACACAAAGTTGAGGATTGACTGGATCCTTATGTGAGGATCACATAGATAGGAAAACATAATAAATGGATTGAGATGACCTGATGTGTACATAATTAAAGGGTTAATAATAATAATAATAATAATAATAATAATAATAATAATAATAATAATAATAATAATAATAACAATAATAACAATAATAATAATAATAACAATAATAATAATAATAATAATAATAACAACAATAATAATAATAATAATAATAATAATAATAATAATAATAATAATAATAATAATAATAATAATAATTTTATGGCTAAGGCCCAAGCACTAGTGAGTAATGAAATGATTTATCCAAAAGAAACAACTCCCAAGAAAGAGGCCAGGATAATAAATGAGTTTGATAAATGAGGAGACAAATTAATATTATTAAAAACTACCTATGCAAATTAATATGGTTAATAAAAAAAGATATAGTTTTTTATTAGGGTCATGAATGCGATAAATAACCTACATGAAAAACTTAATCTCTCTCAAAAGCTAGAGTATAAAGCTTAAATAAAACTATAGACCCATAAGGATCAGACTAGTCAGGTGACTATTTTTCTATCTCTCCTATGAAGTATCAAGTTGATTCCCATGTTGGAAAACCTTATAGTATAATTTTAAATCATGTATATGGCATAAGTGACAATTCTAAACGTATCATATGGGTGTGAAATATATATCACCTAGGATGCAAGCAATGATTGAGATTTTATCTTAGATGGTGACTTTAATGGATGGTTTCTTTATGGCATCCTGATGGATAGTGGAAATAAAATAAATGTGATTATGACATATGTATGGTTAAATATTGGAAATATCATATTAAATTCATCATCTCATGTCTTTACTATGCCCAACAAGACTAGATCACAATGCATAGAGGTTTTACATGATGGTGATATTAAGATCATAGATGTCAAGTTTAATGTTAAATTTGAGGTGATCAAGATTGTTGATGAATAAAATTACCTTAATTAATTGGGAAGGTTGTGGTTTTATGCCAAAAATGTGGATCTATTATTTAAATAACATTATATAAATTTAGATAATGAAATTGAGTGTGTGGTGATACCATTGATAAAAGACCAAGGTGTTGCATTCATTAAGTGTTTGGAGGCTATGACTATGAACATACCATCTATAATATCTCCACTTAAGTACACAAGCCTATAATTCCAAAGAAATAAGATACCTTGTAATGGTAGGATGTGTAAGTCACCTCTAATATCATGACCATTGTTGGAAACTAATGCATGTAGGAAACATATGAGGTCATTAGGAAATAGTGTGGGATAAGAAATTTGAAACCCCTATTTGAATTAGAATAAGAAAATTTTCATGCTTATATTACCCTATCTTATAAAATAACTAGCCAAATATGCAAGATGATATGTTTTTTCCTCTATTCCCAAATGGTGAAAAGGATTCCAAGTACCTAGAAGACACACACCACACCAAGACCTAGTCAAAAGGTAGTTTTCATACTTATGGTGAGAGTTATGTCTATTGGCATGGAAAACATGAGGATTAAAAGGATGGTATAACCTTTAGCTTTGAGCAAGGTTTGGGTGTTGCACACACCTAGTAATATTGAAGGGATTAATTTACCCTGGGTTAGTAAGACAAGATTCCCTTTTTGTACCAAAAAAATGATTGTCTTTGCCTAAAAACTAAGCAAAACATATATTTTTCTAGATTGTATGGCTATTGATCAAGGCATAATATTGTTTATATTTAATGAGGGCATTCCATAAGTTACTAGTTTAGGTTGAATATGTAATAAGTACTTTTCATGCCAAGTTGTAATAAGGCATTCTTATCCATTTACTTTTATTAATTTTGTTTTGTAAGGACCTACGCATGGTAGTTTCATGTATAAGGTAGGCATGCTAACCTATTAATAGATAATCAGTTGAGTCGAGTGGGATCTTTATTTTGAAATTCATAATCACAAAATATCTAAGTATTTATAGTGAGATTCAAAATCACTATAAAATATAAAAATGTCCTTTTACTCCAAAATATATGATATGATGAGTAATGGGCACCAGTTTGAAGAGAAGAACTATGTTAGAGGACTAGGCACCAATTCTAGTGTGGGGTAGGTGATACTCTAGAAAGTGGAAAAAGGACATCTATGGAAAGGTGTCAACATTTATAATCAAGAAGTGTGTAGAAGGACCTGAAAAAGAGGAATGATGCACATATGATAGATAACATACATAGTAAGTTGGCATGTGAATCAAACCAAATATAAAATAGGAAGTTATAAGTGCTGAGATCAAGGATAAAAATGATAATAAGATAATTGGTTAGTTAGATGGAGTAGCATCTAGTGTTGAATGGACATAATTATAATAAAGGATGATATATCTAAGGCTTGATCTAAATTCATTATTTTTATAATTGAGTGGCATAAGAAGTGACTCAACAAGAGAAGGATAGGAATGGATGTTCTTAATGAATGATTAAGTCACACTACATATCACCATTTTAAAACCTAAGGTGTGTTTCATCTAAACTAGCATAGGTATGAAAGGATAGAAATAAGTGATATAATTTTAGGATGGATAGTTGTCGACCAATATACTTTATCTACCAGTGACCTGTTCTTTGATATAAATATGGATATTTAGTCTATGACACAAACTACTAGAATAAGTTATGATAAAGAGAGGGTATGTTTAAAAATGATGGTACTGATAGATATATCTTATGAGAATATATAAGAGGATTCGAGAGCCAAGAATTATGAGGAAAATCAAAGAGGCTAAAGGTGGAGGAGGAAAATATGCTAAAAGGAAAAATTATAAATACCATGGGTAGGAGTGTGAAAAGAAAAGGAGATGTAAATACCACACATATTTATTCTCATGTGGGCTAAGGGAATTAATGAGGCTATAAAATTTTGACTACTATCTATTTGGGAGTTTTCAAGAGAATCAAGAACCTACACATAGTAGAGGCAAGGTTGAGGAGATCATCAACTAACTAAGGTAGCTAAGAAGAAGATGAATTTAGAAGGATTCATGGCCCTCCATCAAACATAAATGGGTATAGGGTGATAAGCATAATAAAATTCATGGGGATATTAGTGAAAACATATGCATTAAGATGATCATAAGCATAAGAGAAAGTGGTTGAAGAATAATGAGGATAACTTTGCATGAATGAAAATTGGTAATTCCTCAGGCCTAGAAATGTTCCATGGAGTTGTCCACCTGAATGATGATGTTAATTTTAAGAGTGCGTATTGTGGTGAGGAAAGGAAATTATATAATATATAGCCACGCTAGCATTCTTAATCATGTTTATCTAGACTCATTGAGGGATGATAATAAGTATGAAGGGGTAATCAAGTTCCCCTAAACTATGTAACCACCCACACCTAAATGGTCAAGATCATCTAACATGATACCATTGAACATTGAAGGTACTCTAAGTGTAAACTATGAAGTTTCCACATGAAATAAGAATATTATGGCTATGTTAAACTATAAAACCCATTTCACAAAAGTGACTATCATAATAGCTAACTCAAGAACATCAAAGGACCACAAAGGGGTGAAAAATGTGAATCAAAGCTGCAAGTATGCATACTCCCTTATATAAGGATACACCAAGGAATTTGTATAAGAGATCAACATGAAGAAGTAGGTGGTAAGAGAATGATAAGAAACCCTTAATAAGGACCTGAATTTATCTTCAAAACATAATTGACATACCAATACCCAGGGGAATCTATACCTTTAGACCGTAAAATACATAACTATATGTTCTATATGAATACACTTCAAGGTGGAAGAGGTTGAGCCAATGAGGAGAGATCAATAAGAGGGATAATAGTTACCTAGGAACCCTATGCAAAGAGAATGATAATTTAGTTAACTCAATAGTAATGAATAGCATCTCATGAGAAGTCACACAAAAAAAATCTTACCAAAAATGTAAATCTAAATGAAATTGTTTCTTATGCTACAACTTCAAAGGTAGATGGATTTCACAAGTAAGATAAGCAAGATATTGATTGGTTATCTAGGTATGGACAATTAGTTTAGTGTGGGGTGACTTTATTCCCATAAATTAGATGAGTATCAAAAGACTAATTCATGTAATCACACATTATATGAAGGAAGATCAATACCAATATCAAACTAGTGGTGCACATAATCCAAACCAAAACCATATGTGCACACCTAAAAAATAAACTAGTTAGATAGGTGCAAGCCATATTAAACCATAATGACATGTGTTAAATCAAAAAATGGTAGGATCTAGATAAGAAACCATATTGATCCAAGAACCATAGTAGTAATTTTTGGGGGGAGATGATAGATTAAATTATAATAGTGGATCCATATGAGGAAGTTGTGAATAAAATGTGAGAAGGTGGTGGTAGATGTATTGAGAAACATAACACATTTAAACTTTTCAGTGTGATAATTATCATAATAACTTCATGAATTTATCCATTGGTGGGAAAGGCTCTTAGGATCCTATAAAAATTAGTCAAAAAATAAAATTAAAAACTACCAATTATGAGTTGGATAATAATTAGTTGTTAGGGATTTATTTCAAAGAAAGTTTGTTGTAATAAAATTTAGCAAACTATTAAACTATATATAAAGAGTGATGTGTCTTTAACTTATAATTAGATCAAAGATTGAGCATGAGATCAATTGTATTGTGTAGGTGTTTTTAACTTGAAATGCACCCTACCAAGTCATGTGACCTAGTTTAAGTGACCCAATGTAAACACTCCTAGATTATGGGTAACCTATAGTAGTAGTGGCTCTTTACATAATTCCATATCCTTATAAAGCTATAATTCACTTGATTTAATATCAAGTTATATCCCTATAACATACATTAAAAAAACCTAATCTAATAAAAAACTATGTTTTTATCATGAAAAGGGAGAAGAAATAAGTTGAAAATTGAGAATAAGGTGGTGCACCAAGTTTTAATATCTCATCCACTCACTCTAATATCATAATAAAAATGTCTAAAAGACTAATTTCATCTACTTTCTCTAATTGACCTATTATAATAGAGGTATAATAAAATAACCAACTTTCATGAGGGTTATATTATCTACAATTTCCTTATAAATGAGGTAAAATAGACTATGAGCACGTAAAATTAACCTCAAACTAAATAAAAGAGACTAGGAACCATGAAATGCAATTAAAATTCTAAAGTACATAGTTAGATATCAAGGAAAGAGAGGCAAATTCAATACTTTATTTATATTTTAAGTCCTAAACCAACATTACAATTCTTATAATGAGTAGATTCTTGTCATACCCAAGAGGAGGGATCACAAATTAGGAATTTCCATCCTTATTTATAAGGATAGAGATTTAATAGAGAGGATAAATCACTATTAGACTACATAAATACAACTATTACAACATGGTTCAACCTATTCAAGAGAGAGAAAAAGTGAAATAAAGTCATTAGGCTTTCTTCAATGGCATTATCCTACCACATTCATGGTATTCAGTGAAATTTAGGCATATGAGTGGGGGAAAAGGCCTTATTTATGATTATTTTAGTCCCTTAGAGTGCTTGATCATGGTGAATATGCTCCTATAGAGCTGATCCACTTGAAAAACTCTTGAATTTATTATTCTAACTCATCACTCTATTCACTCCTACATGTCAAAGTCTATTTCATGGTTGGCATAAAAATGGGCATCCTATGCCACTTTTAACTATGAGGGTTGACTTGACTTGATGAGCACTTTATGGAGGAGTTACAAGGCCATGAGATCAGTTTTCTATTTCTTTAAATCTTCATCATGGAATTAATGAACCTTAAAACCACCTATGTTCATGCTTGACAATCCATATGAGCATAATTAAACTAAAAAAACCTTAAATCTTATGTGGTGGTCTTTAAGAGAGGTGGAAGAGTTGATGTAATGTTTTAGTTTATAATGAGAGCTCCTTAAGAAACCTAGAACCTGCAATTTTAAGCTTGACAATCTCCTTTAAAACATCAAGCTTGGTCCTATAATCTCCTTAAGAATCCTTGGAGATTAACCTTTAATATTTATCAAATAAGCAAAATTCAATTATAATCCATCATAAAGTCTTCCTTTTACTTGTCTTACAATTTACCTTAGAGGGTTCAAACTATGCTTGAGGCTTGAAATATTATGTATCTTATTCTTCGATGCCTATGACTTCTTATTCATATTATTTCATGCACTTAATGTCACTCATGAAACCTAAATCTTAAACCTATGATTTCTTTAGGACTAACAAACCTCAGTTAAACTTGTTAGTTCACTTACCAAGAGTATTAAACTTGGTCAAACTACCTTTCTCTTAGGTAACTCTCACTTTTAGGTATATATAATGTATCCCTCTCATTTAAGAGACCCATTTCACAATATTTAGGTTCACACTAATCACTTTTTTATAATATTCATGTTCCTAAACATTTAGGCTTCCTAGGCCTATAACTTCTAACACATTGAGAGCTCTTCAATCCTTGTTGTGGGTTCAAAGATAATGAGAAACTTGAGGTTATCCAAAAATCTATTTTGAATTCTTAAGCCCGTTTTAGACATTATTTTCACCTTGAAATCCACTTGAGGTGGTATGAATACTTATTTTAATATCTTGGAATCCCCTTATCAAGAAATCATTGTCATGAGTTTCTTGGAGTCCATTCTCATTTTGACAAACCAAGGAAAATTGAACCAACCTACATGTTTGTAGGATTTGAATGACTAGGATTGGATAAAATTATGTCATGAGATATGTAACATGTCAATATATTTAAAAAAACTTAAATCGTATTCATATGATATAAAAATATGTAGAATTCCTTAACATGTATTGTAACCTCTTGAAGTCATCTCATCTTGCATAGACCTACAAATTTTATGTTGGTTGAAGGAATTCTTGAGGCCAAATGTAAATATTTAAATATGGTACTAAATTAATATCTCACATTTTATAAATATTATGATTCCTTATATTTGATCAAAAGATCCCTTGAAAATTTGAGAAACATTTTTTTACAAGCTTTGAAAGTCAAAATTTACTCCCTCATCCTCCTTGTAAACCTAAAAAAAATTTGTTGGAGTCTTGATTCTCATCTTTAACACTACCTATAGTCTTCCTCAATTAAAATTCATTAATTTTCAATAAAAATAATAAATACCTACTTGAAACTAGTTATCATCATGGACTTTCTTGATTATGGAATGACACAAACCTATCACAAAACCTACAACCTAGCCCTTAAACTATTATATGTGTAAATTCTCTAGTATTTATAGATTATGGGATTGACATGAAGTTTGAGACCTTGTATTTTTATCATTATAAGTTAGTCCATCTTATTTTTAGCCTAATTAGAGCCTATGATTTTTCATTTCCTAGTAGTAGGTTTGTAAGATAACCCATGAGATCTTGAATCTTTTTGAAATCTTGATAACTAGACTTGTAAGTTCATAAAAATACACACACACATATCTTCAGCTTTTTTTTTTTACTTAATAATATCACTAATGTTTAACTATGTTACCTACAATTTTACTCTTTTTGCTTATGACACATGAAAACCATTAAGAGGTTCATGCCCGACATACTCATGGGATCTTTGCATTGATCATGTTTAAAACCTTATATTCTTATTGAAGTAAGCATTTTAATATTTTATATAGGCTATAGGGACCTTATATGGGGTTATATACATTTATCTCACCTTACAATACCTTTTAAACCTTGAAAGAATTGTCAACAAGACTACATGATCTTGCAAGAGCCTAGACCATCATAATTATTCACTCTTGTTATGGCGGTTATGAGATATAATATGAGAGATATTTAAATTATTTATGATTCTAATCTAAAGTGATAAACATCTAAAAATGTATTAAAAACTTCATTTATTCTATGCATTCATATGGTGGCTCTTCTTTAAGCTTTAAACTCCATAAAAACTATCTTGAAACCTTGACTATGCATTCAAGCCTGTGACATTGATAAACCATCATCACTCTATTTAAAAATTGATTTTAAAATTAATTTCATGTAAATAAGGTATTGGGTTTATTATTGGTTCCTCCATTGAGAGGAAAACATCTCAATAATAATTTAAAGCCTCCACATTTTACCTAAAGGCGTGTAGGCCTCTCTAAACTTAAAACCCTACTAAAACATTAATAATGGATCCCATGACCCCATACCCATAATTTTAAGGCATGCATATTAAGAGGGAATTATTTGACATTGAATAATCTTCAATATGAAATAATCATCTCAAAACATATTACAAATTTATTGTTTAATATGTATACTTGTACAAGTCTCTCAAACTTGAAACACTTTCAAAACCCTAGCCATGGTCCTCACAAATTAAAACCTAGTTTGGAGGGTGTTATGATTAAATGGTATTTGTTGTAATTTCTTTAAGTCTATTCATCAAGAAAGAAACACTTCCAAATACATCAAAAACCTATTTTTAACTTTCAAACCTATGTGAGCATATTCAAGCTCAAAACCTCATCAAAACTTGGAGAATATATTTAATAATTCAAAAGACTCTGTATGAACATTATATTGGAATGTTTGAATCATTATAGACCTCCAACCATCATCTATTTTAGTTTAAAAAGCTTCAAAAATTGCCAAAAATTAAATCTCAAGCTTGTGGGTCTCAAGAGGGTTTAGGATTGCCTATCATCCTTTTAAACATCTGATATGATTATAAGATTTGACATCCAATTCTTTGGCCTAGTATGATGATAATTATATTTTCAAACCTTATCAAATATCCCTTTTTTTCATGCAATATGAGGGATGAAATCAAACCTAAAACCATGCCTTCATTGAGTTTATCTATATGTTGTTTTAACCTCTTAACAATAATTCATAATTCATAGCCTTGTCTGATTATCTTTGCCTCTAGACAACTAGAAAGGGTTATTTATGTCTTACTCATCCCTCTCTAATGATCATAATATCCCATGCAACTCTTGAGCATAATTAACACATCTTATAAAACTATTTGTATGTGTCTTTGAAGGAGATTTTGGTTAGTTTTGGCCTTGCTTTTAGGATTCAAACCTAAATGAAAATCCTTGAAGGCCTATTGAGATTTTAAAATGATTAAAAGGACCCATGTAACCTTTTTGTGCTTGAGACTCTCCTTCTAGGTTCTGTAATTCTTGAAAAGATCTCATAAAACTTTATAATTCCTTATTATTATACATATTTAAGAGTTTTCATGTATTGTTTTGAATGTAGAGTCATGAAAGAGGACCTGAATATCTATTTGATGATTGGTGTATGTATGTGTTCTTGGTTCCATGCATGAAAACTGATAACCTTTACAATCAAGTACAAAACCTATAGCCTCCTAAGTCTGTAACTTTCATGAAAACTTGTTTCTCTTTGATCCTTGCTTGAACCCTATAATTTACATCCATGAATGGATATATTTTGCATGAAGGGAACTTGAAAAATATATTTTAATACATTAATTATACATAACCATGCTTGTATATGAGTAATTAGTTAGAGATTATCAATTGCACTTCTCCTAGATTATGATAAATAAATGTCAAAAAATAATGGAAGGAAGACAAGACTTTCAATTCATTTTGACCTTTTTTATATTGGGGGTGTTATGGAGGATTTTTAGTCAAATTTATGACATTTTGAAACTTTTAGAAATCATAGTATTCTTAGAAATGCTTAATGAGTGAATAAGGCCTATTTAACCCCTATATAAGCTCAAATGCACCTTTTGGGAGCCTTTCATGTGTTCATGGCCTCACTATGCCTCTCAAGACTCTTTTTGGACTTACTCTTTATAATAAAACATTATTAATATTGAAATTTTTTTCATTTTAAGATTTTGGAGAAGACTAAGGTTATTTTGGATAAATCAAGGTTTCTTTTGTTTTTCTCTTCTTGTTAATTAATTCAATCTTTAAAATTAACCCCTTGAAGAACATGTGAATTATTCAATTTGGGTCATGTGAAATTTGATGAAGGTCATGTTATACACCTTATTTCCTGTATAATCAACCAAGATGTGTTATAACCTCTTTTTCAAATGTACATTCTCATTTAATCCTTCTTTGTTCATTGATTCAACTGTAAATATAACATAACATGAAGTGTTGGATATAAAATAAGGTGAGAGATGATTTTTAATATTACATTTTCATTATACATGTTAGAGAGGACTCCATGGACACCTTGCACAAATATGTAATAAGGTAATCATTCAAATTAACAAGCTATATTGTAGGAGGAGGAATTTTGATGAGTTTTTATAGGTTTTAAGCATTATAAACACTCCTCTAGCCATGTGAGTCATGATGATGATAGATACACACTAAAACCTCTCACAACCTAAAAAATATCAAAATCATGATTATTAATGGTTTATAAGTCTAGGAAAGGCAAAAAAACCATTCAAGATCTTTTATTGAGTCGCATACAAGGATAAGAATAGTTATAGGTTTTACATTGGTTTATGAGGGAGAAGAGGAGTAAGGGAACATGATATTATGGGAATTAGGATACCCATATTACCTTCCAATTTTTTTCAAATTTTTTTGAGTTCAATGGTAAGAACTCTATGAATAATCACAAAGAGCTCTATTACACCTAAAACCCTTGCTAAACCCTAATATCATAATTTTTCTCCTTGTCATGGCAATTTTAAGCTTGGTAAAAGTACGTAAATGAATTGAATACATATAATTAAAGTATTATAATTTATATAATATATAAGAAATGAAAAATCTAAGGCATCATACCTACACCCATAATAACCTCATGTTTTGATGGTTTCTTGATATGATAGGCAAGGCTCTCAAAGGTTTGTTAAGTTTTTAGTCATAAAAATGGTTTTAATAAGGTAGAATATATTATAATAAAAAAATTATCATAAAAACTCCTTATTATCCTTTAAATAAATTTAAAATCCAAAACATGAGGAATTCAGTATGCATATGCATGCAAAGGATGACTGTGTATAGTCTACATGACTATAGAATGAAGAAAAGGTGTTTTTAATGAATTTTGTATTGAGAATGAGACATGGAAGGTCATTAAATGTTTTATAAAAAATTATTAATATTATATGATTGAATAAATTCCTTAAAATAGGAATAAAATGATATATTTGACAAGGATCTCTTGGAGAATGTATCAAGCTTGCATAGGCCTAAAATGAATAATGTTGCGTCTGAGTTTGATCATAGAGAAACCAATAAGAAAATGGGTTTATTATGGTTATAAATTATATATACTAACATAAAAAGGTATCAAAATATTTTATACACTCCATAACCATCCTAAATAATAAGTTTTAGGTAGTACGCCTAAGTCCATTTACTTAGTAGGCTTAAAACATGGGTTTCAAGTGTATAAAAACAATCAATAGACTTGTGAATAAAAGATAGACTCCAAATGAATTTTTATATATTTTAATATTTATATTATAAAATCCTTATATGCATATCAACCCCATTCAATTCCATTCATGGTTAAGGTGGAAAAATAAGATAGTTGATACATACTCAAGTGGATTGTATTAGGCCTACAAATGGAAAATAAGGAGAAATGACTACCTTTGTTTATTGAGTTTGGGGTTATGTGAGTATTTTAAAGGTATAATATATCATGAATATATTATATACCTTTATTATATTACTTTTGAGGAACAAAATACCATCCAAATAATATCCATCCTTAAGCTTCTACATGATAGATAAGTGAGAACACATAGACTACAGGTATGGCAATGAATAAAAAATGGAAAATTTGAATTAAAAAAAGAGATAAGAGGTTGAATTAATGTGAATAAATTGTGATGGAATATTTAGGAATTTTTATAAGGTAATTATATGCCTTCTAATGTAAAATTAGCATAAAAATATGGTATTTAGGGTTAAAACCCCTAAAATGTAAATAAACCCTTGACATGGGTCATTACAAATCCTAGGAAGTTTTGAGGGTAAATATATTTGAAAAAATATATAAAAATCCATGTGGAATGTATCAAGTATATAATATATATCTCCATCAAAAATTAAGCATCTAAGTGACTTTTTGCTCAATACAGCCTCTCAAATGCACACCTAAAGTCTTGCAAAACTCAAGAATGCCTAGTTTTTTCTTGTGTACTCACATGAGGGATGTCATAGGACCAAATGAGTTTATGAGGTATTTATATGGTTATAATAATTCAACCTTATGGAATTAATCAAGGGTTTTATGATCTATTCTTTATGAGTAATCCTTAAGAAGTTTGATATGTCTAAACCATTGCAAAACCCAAATAAGAACCTAATGAATGTAAAACTATTTTTAGGTGGTCCTAGTACATATACATGGACATTAAAATAATTTTATGTTGTCTATACACCTCTAATTCACCTCCTAGGAAAATATATTGACACATGTGAAGGAGAAATACAAGGAAAATGGCCTAAGAAACTACATTTTTAGGCCTATTTTCAAGTTTTTAATTGAATAAAGTATTATTTATTGTTATAAGGGACCATCCAAGCTTAGAAAGATTTATATAGATATTTTACTATTCATATAAGATGTCTCCATGGTGTTAAAAAAGTTTTCAAGCCACTAATCAGGCCTTACTGGAGACTATGCTCATTCTTGAGTTAAAGCAGTGGGGTTGGAGACATTCTCGAGGTCATCAAGAATATATAATCCTTATAGCATACTTTTAATCATTAAACATCACTTATGGAAGGTTATACAAGTCATGAAACATGGATGAAGTCTTAGGATATCCCTCAAGCCTATTTGAGACTTTTATTGTAAGAATTCACAAGCTTCTCTAAGTCTCTTAGTAGTAGGTTGTGAATAATCCAATGAGGATTATTTATATGTTTAAAAATATATTATTTGGTACTCTCCAAGGAATAAATAGTTTTGACAACATTATCATGACAAACTTCAAGCAAATATGAGATTTATTATGAGAGATAGATTGGTCTATATGACTTTCTTTGGACAAAACAACTTTGGCATGAAATATAGACCCTAATGGAAAAGATTAGAGTATGAGAGACATTTAAAAATTATATATAATTATCCAAAAAATGGGATATGAATTAAGAGATTCATTTTTGGCATGAAAAAATTCTAAGGACAAATAGGCCAAAAATCAAACCAACAACTTTTAACTCCTTTTTTAAGAAAGGGCAGTTTTCAAGATAGATTTGATGAGTCATCAAACACAACCAAGAACTTCATGAATACCATCATAAAAAAAAGCCAACCCATGATAAATATGAGTGATGTGACTATTTTTCTACATTACACTTAGCATTGTAACTAATTTTATGGATGGATGACAACCATCAAATAATCTTGACATGTTTACCTTTTCTCTCTCTCTCTTCATTATTATATAATTTTGACTTTTTTTTTAATTTTAAAGGATCCTCAATAGGAGTATGGTGAATCCTTTCTAAATTTAACACTTGTTCTTGCCTTTTTAGATGAATAATAAGCTATTTATAGCATTTTTCAATATTTATTTTATTGTATACTTGTGATTGTGCATGATTAATAATTGTAGTGTCCTAACTCCCTCTCTTTTGTCCTCTCACCCTTACCTTATTATAATTAGGTTGATTCTTTTCAAGTCACGTGAAGTTTTTTAGCTAGTTGTGTAGGGAATTATATGTGTAAATCTACTATTAATGATGATTTATATCACCTATTGGTTATCCCTCCTAACTCATTCATCTCCCAAGACCTCAATGTTAAAATATTGATGTAAAGAGAAACTCAATTTGGAGTTGTGTGGTTTGATCAGTCCCACTTTAGTTCATAAGCTCATAGGCAAGTGGAAATCAAGATGTTTGTGAATCACCCCTTTTACATTCATATTTCTCTCTATCCTTTTTCAGTTAAATTTGAATAGGCTAGTGTTAGTTTTATATTTTGTATCAAGGGATCCATCCATATCTATATTTTTTTATCTAGTCTTAGGTTAGCCACAACCTTAGAGAGTTCTCATTGTGTCAATTGGGTGATGAAATCTTGAAACAATCCTCTTCAAGGGTACAACTCAAAGTGATAACCATTTTTGTTAGGTTTGGTGGGAATAGTAAAATAAGTAATTCATCTATTATAGGATTTTTGGTGTGTTATTCAATATATTATCCTTTGTAGGCATTTATATCAAACATTAATGGTTATTCTAAGCTTGTAACAACTCATTCAAGCAACCTAGGTATTGTTTTCATGTAATTATTGATAGCTTATCTTGATTTTGTTTGCCTCATAAAGTTTGATGGTTAGATATGGAGGGTATTTATATTTTACACCTATTTATCAAAAATATAATGATCCATACCAGCCCTATGTTTAGCCATATTAGTCCTAAAATTGTCCTAATTTTTCCCATATGTCTCTAATTATCAGTATGATTAACCTTGTTATTGAGAACACTATATTTATATCCCTCCCCAACCAAAAACGTAGAGTAAACCTTTTAATGAAGTATTGGACATAAATAATATTTCTCAAGACATTAAAAATGAGTTGGATAAAATTAAATCACAACAAGTCCAATTCCAGTAGCGTATCCAACCTTTTCAAGATACCCTTAGCTCCTCCAATGAGTGACATGAAATAAAAGGCTTATTTCATACCATTATTAGTGGGTTATTGATTTTGAAGGAGAAAAAACTCAATGAAATCATTCCTACAAGACTCCTCATACCAAATGTCAATACTATTGTACCACTCCTCGCATGACAAATAAAAACCAAGAAGGGAGTAAGGATCTAGAGGCTAAACTAATCAAATTATCAAGATTCCAAAGATCCTCACCTCTTATTCAAATTTAAATTATCCATGAATATTAAGGTATGCAAGGGACAAAGAGGATATTAGCACCAAGGCAATAAATATCCTAAGATTTTTGAAACCTTTAACAACACCTCTAGCTAAAGTTGTTCATGAAGATCATGGTATATTAGAAGTTGATAGGTTGATTTTTTATTGGAAAGAGAAGAATCAATCCTATCTAACATAGTTTTGTTCCTTATTTTAAATAATCATTGAATGAAATTGATACTTTAAAATATCAAAGTATTATTAATGCTTCTTCAACCCCAAATCCCATTTAAGAGTAGCCCATAATGCCTTATATCCCTACTTAACAAAGTGGAATTTCTTTCCATCCCACCATCTCCCTTTTTGAAGGAGGACTAGTTGTATGGAAGGTAATTGAAGAGTATCCAAATGAAGAAGAGAAATTTTCAAGAGAGGAGGATGAACACATGACCACATGACCACATGGAAACTTATTGGACTGAATATCCTAGTTATAAGATGTCAAATCTTTGTTCCACTGAAATGGAAGAAGAAGCTTTAATCCTTGAGAAACTTAACAAAGTTACAATCCTAGAGGAGTATCCAAGTCAATAAAAGGAACATGAATCTATAAATGCACATGATCCTCAATAAATACATTATGAAGGTGCCTAGATAGTGAAAGCTATAGAGGTTTAGTTAGACAACCCTCAAAGGGTAAGTGGCCAAGAAGATGTAAATGTTGGTCTTGAACTTCCTTATTTCATTGAGAATAATGAACCCACTTCTTGTTGAAAAGAATATCTTGATGAAATGGAAATAGTGTTTTCAAAATATGATAGCTCCAAGCTTGAGTAAAGTGAGGATGCAAATTATGTTTTTATATGTGAGTTAAAAGAGGAACATGCATTTCACTAGGAAGACCTTGATCAAAATGGTACTAGTTTATAGGCATAATCATAAGAAGATCAAATTGTAGAAGAGCATGAGGTTAACCTTGAAGGAGATAATGATGATGTGTTAGTATTGATTCAGATTAAAAAAAAATAGTGAGTAATATGTATTTGTCCCTAGTTAACTTCAAGAATCACAAAGTGGGGATCAATAAATCTCTAACCATTTATGAAAATAGTGCCTAGCTATTTCCAATGAGTTTTATATTCTTGGCAAAGCATCAAACCCTATGGGGAAAAATAAATATGCTAAGAAATGTTTTCTACCTTCAATTAGACATTAATAAAACCTTAATGAAAACATGGCTGAGGCGTTTCATCATTTTAGAGAGCATACTCATGAAGGTGTTGATCAAAGCATGCCTCAAGAAGACAATGATAAGGCTTGGGGGAGGACTTTGGATCTCCTTAAAGAGCTTGGACAGATTGAAATTTTTTTTAAGAAATATTCAATTCACCAAGATGTCATATAAGATCAAAAAAAAATATCCTAAGTGGCCATTATAGGTTGAGGTTATATTTTTTTTCAAAATTCAGGAGGTGATCACTTTTGAAAGATTTCTCAGTATTGAAAAGTGACATGAGGTAATCATAAATTCTCAAGAGTAATATGTCTACATTAGAGATATGTCTACTCCAACTAATAAAATGGATGATTTAGACTTGATTAATAGTTAGATAGATCATAAACATGCCAAACTCACAAGTAATAAGCCATACCTCTCACCTCACAAACTAGATTTCACTAGACTTCATTCATCAAGTTTAAATTTACTAAGGGGGAATCAAAAAGTTTCTAAAAGCATTCCTTTTAATCTAAGAGGAAGATACCTTAAGGATAATTATATATATAAGGTTTGTGTTTTGTTTTTCCTAAGTGCCTTTTAGCATGGGTGCATGTTATTTTTTTCTTGGTTGTGTGTTATGAAGGTGTTATCAATTTTTTCATCTTATTCAAGAAATTATAGTCAGTTATCAAGGTCAAAATTAGGTTTTTGTTAATTTCATTTAACCCCATAACCCATTTGATTAATAAGGCTACTATTCCAATTGATTAGTAGGCTAAACAACCCTTGTGAGTCACCAAAAATGTTAACATTTTGGCCTCCTAAGCCAAAATAGAACCCTTACAATCCAAAACATGACATTATTTCAATTCCCCTATCATCTTAAGGCCTTTTGAAATGTATTTTAAATTTTTTAAGGTATCCTAGAAAATGTTATGGTTATTTTAAAAAATTTAAGGTATACTTGATACATGGGATAAGCATTGATTGGTGATCTCTCAAGCTAGAATGGTGTTTCATAATGAGAAGGTGGATAAAAATTAAAATATAGTAAGATTGTAACATTTTCCATTTAAATATTTTAGAGAACACTAAGGTTATTTTATATAAATTAAGGTTTATATTGTTTTTCTCTCTTGTTTGTTACAATATTTAAAGTAAACCTCTTGAAAAACATCAAGTGTGAGTGATTAATACCATGTAAAGGAGTCAATTTGGGTCATATGACATTTGGTGAAGTTCATCTTATACTCCATATTTCCCATATAATCATCCAAGAAGTATTATAACCTCTTTTTCAAATGTACATTCTCATTTGAGCCTTCTTTGTTCATTGATTCAACTCTAAATATAACATAACATGAAGTGTTTTAAATAAAATAAGGTGAGATAAGAATTTTTAATTTATATTTTACATATTCACGTAAGGTAGGACTCTATGGAAACCTTAAAAAATGATGAAACATTGCACTCATTCAAATAAACAAGATCCATTTTAGAAATAGGCATTTTGGTGAGATTTTGTAGGTTTTTATGCATGATCATAGCTCATATTTCTAGGTGAGTCATGTTTAAAGGTGCTATAGACCCACTAAAACCTATCCCAACCTCAAAAAATCTCCATACCATGCTTACATATGGTTCACAAGTCTAGGAAAGTCAAAACAACATTCAATATCTTCTATCGAGTCACAGATAAGGAGAAGAATATTCAGAGGTTTTGCTTGGTTAATGAGGGAGAAGAGGATTAAGGGAAATAATTATTATGGGAAAAATTTTACCCATATGTCATTAAAATTTTTGGTAAAATTATTTATTTCAATGGGAAGAGCTTTATGAATAATCATTAAGAGCTTTGTTTCCCCTAAAACCCCTTTAAACCTTAATATCACAAATTTTCTCCTTGTCATGGAATGTTTAAAATTTGTGAACACATGTAAATAATTTAAATACATGTAATAAATGCAATTTAAAAATTTTAATACATATTAAATGTAAAATATTAGACATCATACCTGTACCCATAACAAATGTCATGTTTTGACAATTTTTTGATATGATAGGGAGGGATCTCAAAGGTGTGTTATGTTTTTAGTGATCAAAATGATTTAGATAAGGTGTAATATGTTGTAATAAACCTTTATATACCTATAAAATATACTTATACTCCCTTTAATCAATTTAAAATACAAAAAATGAGGAAGTTAGTATGAATATGAATGAAAAGGGTGACTATGTACAATCTACAAGACTACAAAATGAAGAAAATGTGTTTTAAATGAAACTTTTATTGATAAGCATACATGGAATTTAAATAAAGGTTTTTTTAAAATGTAGGAATATTTTATTAGTGATTAAATTCATTTCACTAATAATAAAATACATATTGAGCAAGGATCTCTTGGAGAATGTATTAGGCTTGTAGAGGCCTCAAGAAAACAATATTGCATATGAGTTTGATCCTTGAGAAACCAATAAGATAATTAGCTTATTTTTTTTATAAATTATCTATAATAGCTCAAAAATTTATCAAAAAATAGGTTATAAACTCCATGATCCTCCTAAATAGGAAGTTGTAGGTGGTAAGCCCAAGGCCATTTCCCTAATAGGCTTAGAATAGGGTTTTGAAGTGTAGAAAAGTAATCAACGGACCTATGACTAAAAGATAGGTTACCAATGAATTTTTATATATGTTCTTATATATAGTATATAATCCTTATATACCTCTTAAACCCTTTAAATACCATTCATGGTCAAGGTGGCAAAAGAAGACAACTGATACACACTCAAGTGGACTATACCAGACTTACCAACAAAAAATGAGGAGAAATAACTACCTTTATTTGTTTAGTTTGTGTTTATGTTAGTTATTTCAAGTAAATTTATTATAATCCTTTTTATTAATTAAATATAATCCATATAATATCCATCATTAATCTTTGACATGATAGAGAATAGAGAACACACAGATTACATGTATGGCAATGAATAGAAAATGCAAATATTGCTTTGAAAATGAGATGAAAGGTTGAATCAAGGTGTATAAATTTTGAGTAAATATTTATTAATATTTTTAAGATAATTATATTCCTTTTAATGAAAATTAAGCATCATAAGATGGAATTTAGGGTTAAAACCCCTAAATTTTCAATAAAACCTTAACATGTGTTAATACAAATACTAGGAATTTTTGAGGGTCAATATATTTATATAAACCATATGTAAACCAATGTGTAATTTATTAATAGTTTAATATGTATCTCCAACAAAAATAAAACATCAAAGTGACTTTCTACTCAACATAACCTCTCAAATGCACACCTACAATCTTGCAAAGCTCAAGAAGTCCTAGTTTTTGCTTGTGTACTCACATGAGTATTTGAATGGGATCAAATGAATTTATTAGGTATTTATAGGGTTTACCTAATTCAACCTTCTGTAACTGATAAAGGGTCTTAGGATATGTTCTTTATGAATAATCCTTAATAATTTTGATAGGTCTAAACCCATGCAGAACCCCAATATGGACCCGATGACTATAAAACTCTTTCTAAGTGGTCATAATACACCTAAAAAGACATGAAAACACTTGGATCATGTTTTGATACCTCTGTATCACATCTTGGATAAAAATATTGACACATGTTAAGGACAAACATAAGGAAAATGGCCTAGAAAACTACCTTTATAGGCTTATTTATAAATTTTTAGATGAGTAAAGTCTTATTGACTATTGTAAGGGGATATCGAATATATGGAATATATCTAAATATATTTTAAAATTCATACAATAGGTTTACATCATGTTAAAATAGTTTTTAAGCCACCGATAAGGACTTAATGGATATTATTCTCATTCTTGCATTGAGGGAGTGGAGTTGTAGATGTTCTCAAGGTCATCAAGAATATAATAGTCCTCAAAGCATATTTATAATAATTGAATATAACTTATGGAAGGTTATACATGTCATAAAACATGAATTAAATCTTAGGATATGCATTAGGCCCATTGTATACTTTTGTTGTAGGAATTCACAAGCTTCTCCAATTATCTTCCTAGTAGGTTATGAATACTCCATTGAGGATAATTGATAGGTTCAAAAATAGATTATGTGGTCCTCTCAAAGGTCTTCATAGTTTTGAAAAAAATATTTTGAGAACCTTCAAGAAAATTTTAGATTTAGTATGAGAGATAGATTGGTCTATAAAACTTTATTTGGATATAACAACTTTGACATGAAATGTATACCTTGATGGCAAAGAGTAGAGTATGAGAAAGGTTTAAAAATTGAATCTCATTATCCAATTTATGGGGGATGCATTTAAAGAGTCATTTTTGGTGTGAAAATATATAATAAGGCCAAATATGCCAAGAATCAAACCAATAACTTGTAACTTTTCTTTCATGAAAGGGTAGTTTCAAGAGATATTTGATGAGTGATCAAGCACAACCAAGAAATTCATAAAGGCCATAATAATACCAAGCTAATAAATTTTGAATATGAGTGATGTGACTATTTTTTTACCTTCCACTTGGAATTGTAACTAATTTTTTGATGGATGATATCCATCATAGACTCTTGACATGTATACCTTTTCTCTCTCTCTCTCTCTATCTCTATTCACTCTTTTATAAGTTTGACCTTGTTTTGCACTATAAATGATCCTCAATCTTAGTATGGAAAAGTCATACTCATGTTAGCACTTGTTGTTACCTTTTGAGATGAATAAAAATATGGTTTTAGCCTTCTTGAATATTGATTTTATTGTATTCTTGTGATTTTGCATGATTTATAGTGGTGGTGTCCTAACTCCCTCTCTGTTATCCTCTTACCCTTACCTTGTTTCAAGTAGGTTGGATCTTTTTAGGTCACATGAAGTGTTGTAGCTAGTTGTGTAGGGAATTAGATGTGGAAATCTAAAACTAGTGTTGATTAAGTTCAAATCTTGGTTGTCCCTCATAATTGATGCATATACCATGACCTCCATGTTTAAATACTAATGTAAATAAAACCTTAAGTTGGATTTGTGTGGTTTGCTTAGTATTGATTCACTTCATAAGTGCATAGGAAAGTTGAGGTCAATATTTTAGTATATCACCCCTTTTACTTTCATGTTTATATATATCCCTTTTCATTACAATTTTAATAGGTTAGTGTTAGTTTTAGGTGTTGTATCAAGCAAGCGAGCCCTCTTTATATGTTCTCTCTAGTCTTAGGTCACCCATAACCTTAGAGAGTTCCCATTGTGTCAATTGGTTGAAGATTCCTGAAACAAGCCTCAAAAAGGGTGTACCTCAAACTAAAAACAATACCAAATTAATTTTTTTATGTATTGATGAATTTAAAATTAATTTTTATTTAATATTAAATTAAATCTATGTATCAACCAATCTATCCTAGATTCACTAGCTGTTAAAATAGTTGTGTTGTATGTGAGATTGTTGACCAAAAAATATAATGAATAACTTTTTAAAAAAATATTTATAGTATCTATTTATGAATTCCTATAGTATTAAATAATATATAAAAATATGAAACATGAATTTACAAAGTAATTATTTCACAAATTACTTTGTGCACAATTATTTATTAAAAATATAAAGTTAAAATAATCATCTTAAAAGATAACTTACATGACAAGTTATACCTAAAAAACTAATTAAAATATTAAAAAATATTATAAAAATATACTCTAAGACAATTGAAAGTAGATTAAAGTAAACAAGGTTGACTTATTGACAAGACAAGGTCTATGTGCAAGAAGCCTTGTTCAACAAATAATAAAATCATGCAACCTACTAAATTTAGGAACCAAAAATTCCATATAAAATATTAATTTATTTAAATACACTTTAATTTTATCTAAATAATAGTAAAAAGTGTTCCCCATCGCTTAGACTTAACTAGCAGTTCTAACTATTTCTTGAGAAATTCCCCAAAAAATGTTCAAATACCTCAAGATAATTAATTAATGCAATATATAAATTAAATAAAAATATTTTAATTATTGAAACATAAATTATTATAATTATAAAATTATAACTCAAGTGACCATATCAGCATCACAATCAACAAATTTTATGTTCTTTGAAAGTTAGGGCCTCAATGGCAACTGTGGAATTGTGAAATCAGTATTTAAGGGTTATATCTTGATTGACACTTTAAATGAAGAGTATGTATTCAATATTAATGTTATCCTTAATGTGAATTTGGTAAGGAATATATGTGGCATATATTGTTTTAGTAATAAGATACAACTTGATTTATTTTTTAATGATAACCTTAAGGTCAAAATTATTTAATGAAGATGATGTATTAACTATGAAAGGTATCCTGAATGTGCCTTTAAGAAAAAATAAGTACATCATAAATTTTATCGATAATAAATTTACCATTTATTTATTGTTTATTGACGATATTAAGGTCAAATTCCTTCAATGAATATGATGTCTTCATCAGAAAGGGTATCTTGCTTATTTCTTTGGGCATGAATAGTAAGACAAGTTGATTGACAATTAATTTTTTTGAGTGGTGATATTAAAGTGAAATTTCATTAATAAAGTCATCCATGTTCAAATTACATCACTAGGAAAAAGGCCTTAGATAAAAAATGATGAAGAGGATATGAATGAACTACTACTCACATTGTTTGGTAAAGGATCTAATGCCAAATATGTTCTATTGTAAATTAGATCGAAAGATAATTACATTTAGTATTAGTGTTGAGAGTCTAATAATCAACTAATGCATGAATAATGTAACATATAAAATATTATTTTTTAGAATCATTTCAAAATCATTTCCAAAAGTAATATATGGGTATAAAATGTGTACAATATGGGTGCATGATCATTGCATGGAGGTTGTAATTTAATATGTATAAATAAATATTTATTCATACTTTCAAATGTATTTTTTTAAGGATTTAAGAATGACACATTTATTGAGGATATAATTTATTGAATGATATCTATAAGCTAATTCTGGGACAAATATTTGAATTTCACCTAGCTTCTCAAAGAAAGTGTAAATGTGAGGGATGGATGTTGGTCTAGGAGTTTACATAATTAATTTTATCTTAGAAGGATATATATTAATACCTCTTATATTTACTTCAAACCATATAACATCATTGGATGTAACACTAAAGATAGACTTTTTGGGTTGAGTTTCAAATTGTATTCAATCAAAATATTAGAGATGATAGCTAAGTCATGAAAATGATATTTGTAACACTTGTATTTTTATAGGATAAAATTCACATACATTTGAACTATATTTTTGATAAGATCATGAAAATGTGGTACATGTCATGTTGGTAAGTTTTCCAATAATTTTTAAGTCCAAAAGGCATCTTAACATATAAATACATGCCTCACTTAATAGTTAAAGTGGTCTTATGTTGATATTTGATAGGATTTGAAATTAATCATACCCTAAAACCTATCCATAAGGTAAAGTTTCTCATAACTAGTTGTATAATCAATAAATTAATCAATATAACGTAATGAAAAATTATCCTTGTAATGTTATAAGTATATATTATGAATTAAATACATATAGAATTTTATTAATGAATTTATCTTTAGAAAAAAACTATGCTAGAAACCCATTCAGTTTAATGTATAGGTCTAATGAACTTAGCATCATGAAGATTTAGGATTTATTTGTGAAAAATCTTATACACTTATGGGGGTAATTTTTGTTTATTTTTTTGAAAGGGTGTTACATAGGGACAATTTATTATATTATAAACAATAATTCTAGGGTCAATTATAGCTATGCATTTATATGATGAACTAAAATCCTTCTTGTTTATTTTAAGGATTTCACTTAAGTTAAAAATTTGTAAAGAGATGATATCTGGGATTGAAACTAGATACATATTTGTGAAGATAAGGATGAACATGCTCAAAATGTCTAATTTTATGATGTCAAGGAATTTGAGGTTCCATTGTATGAAGTAATTAATTAATAGCTTCATCATTAGTTAAAGTGTGTAAATGTCCATAGTATTCAATATCAACCTCTAGATCGACAAAATTACCTTTATTTTCATATTCTATGTGAATATGTATCATATTAGTATATGTGGAATCTATGTTAATTTTTGGATCTATGGTAGATGTTTTTTGAATTGTGATCAAAGGTATTGGTCATGATGATATCATTAGGATTTTTTATTCTAGGTTTTAATATATCAACCTAGCTAATATAATTAGCTTGGTATAATATTTTATTGGATATATCATGGCCAATATAGTCAAATTCAAATATTTTTTTATGAATAATATTATTATGGTTGATATAGTAAATCATTTAACTTAGATAAATTATTAAATGGCCAATACAATTAGGTTTTGTTGGGTTTTTATTACTATATCAGCTTGAAGATAGAGTTATAAGTTTATGATATATGAACTATGTCACACAATATATAATTATATATGTATAAGGTATTTTTTTGAATTCTATCATCCCATATAATATATTTGTATTTTTATATGTTTTTTTTCAATTTGTATCAACCTAGCTAATATAGTCAACATTTTCTTAATTTTTAGAAATAATTTGTGAAACTAATATTTATTGAAGATTGAAATAAAAAAATAAGAGTTTTCTAATACAAACCTATAATTTTATAAGTGTTTATTAATAGTAGGTACATATGTTTCTATATCAACACATTCTTATTCATCACTTGAAAAAAAAAGATCAAGGTCATAATAAATGCGTACTAATTTGAAATGTAGGGTGAAAGTGTGCATTTTAGTGATTTTTTTATACAATTAATTAAATCAAAATGTATTGTTAATATTTGGAAACAATATAAGTTTCATCACAATATTAAATAATGGTGCATGTTTTATTAGTTTCTTGAGCATTCTCATTAGAGGTATCCTTGGAAGATGTACCAGGTTGAGTAAATGTTTGAGTAGAAAGTAATACATGTTCTTAAAATAGATTTTCCACCACATATCCATTGAATTCATAGGAAGATTAATCATAATATGATTTTTAATAATTTAAAGCAATGTGTTATCACTATCATCTTTAATCAAAGGAAAGGATTGATCTCTTGGTAAAAGAAATGGAGAAATTCATTTAGAGATATATGGTGGTAATTTAGTTGTATTACAAGTTTTTTGAATCTCATTTTATTTTTTATCATAAATGTCAAAAATGGTTACTTTCATATCAATTCATGTTGAAAAACACAAAAAATAAATAATTTTATTATTATGGATTGAAGCTTTGTATTTGGATTTTAAAATTTGGGTTCCCATGGGTTAGGATCATCTTAATGTTTGTAGAAAATACCGTCACTAATAAAGTTTATGAATTGATAATATAAAAAAAATCACATTCAGTGAGTCCAAGAATAGTTTAAGAGTAGGTTTCAAAATAATTGAAGATAAAAAACCATAAGATTGGTGAATTTAGTTTTGGATCCTATAGTGAGAGGACAACAAATTCAATTAAAAGTATTTTTCATTTTTATCAAATCTATAAATAGGAAAAGTTATTTTATGAATATATTTTGTGGAATAGCCTAATTCCTTAAATAAAAATAGCTAAATAACATTAATTATAAATTATTTATCCATAATAACTTTTATTATTTGAACATCATTGTTCATGAAGCTAATAAAAATGGTGGTTCATCATCTCAAAATAAAATTTCATCATTAATCATGTCATCCTCGATAAACTCTATAGAGTTTTTATTTGATTGAGGTGGGATATGGTTTCAATAATATGTAATTTAATAGGTGTTAAAAGAGGTTTAATATATGCTTTAATTTCATTTATAGAAGATAATTATTCTATATCTTTTAATTTTTGCATGACAAATTTCCTATGGTAGGGTGATGTTCTCATCAATTCCATTAAGCAAATATTTAAGGGCATAGTGTTAATTTATTATAGGAATTTTTTTTTAATGAATGGTAATGATATTTAGGTGGGTATCTAATATTTAATTTTGGATATTTTGTATTTAGAGGATATTAATCACTATATTGACACCATATTGGTGGACTATATGAATCATTAAATGGCATGTTATTAGTTGTCTTACATGTTATTTAATATTTTATAATCATGTATCCTTGGGAGTTTTTATTATGTTTGGAAACAATATATTTATAATAATTATTATATTTGTAGTTAACCTATTCAAAATTATCATATTGAAAGCTGATGTAATATTAATCAAAATTAGCATCAATAAAACTTACAAAGTTATTTGTAGGAGTGGTATTTGGATTTGATTTTTTTTGATATTTTTTTTGATATTTTTTTTGATATTTTTGTGATTTTTGTGATTGAGATTTATAATATTTAAGATATTATTTATAATTTTATGTATTAATATCTTCATAGTTTAATTTTTCACCTAGCATGAGGTCACGAGCAAGTTTCTTGAGTTCAAAATTAAATCTTGAGAATAACCAACATTAGCATGTTGCTAATAAAACTTATTATATTGCACCATGGTGGGAAAGGATTGGATGGGTAAAAATGTAAGGAACTTCAAGTTGACATCCTTTTCTTGAGCTCCTGGAGACTCTAGGGAGGGTATATAGGGTTTTGATTATTCAAATTGTTTAAAAATTATACTTCCAATTTAGGATGGGGAGTTATTTTGTTGTGATGTGTTTCCATTTACTTCATAAGGTGATCTTTGGAAATAAGGTTTAAATTAGTTCATAATTTAGTCTTGTCACTTATTTTGAATAAAATTTTATTCTAAATTCTTAGGAAACAACCCTACTTCATATTGAGGTTGAGGTCTTAAAGTAGTAATCATAATTTTGAAAATATTTTATTCACACATGGTGTGATATAAATTATGAGCTAAATATATATTTATTAATTAATTCATGGTAAATTTACTTAAAATAATTATTGGCATTGAGAAATTTACCAGTGATACTTTTATGAATATTTTTATAATTAAAATATTGACTTACAGGATTGTCTAAGTATTCTATATTTATAATTGAATGGGTTGAAAGTTGATTGTACCATTTTAACAAATTTATACATAGTGTTTTATATTATTTTTAGGCTTATTTCATTTTCTTGTAGATGTAGATTAGGATTTACATTCCCATCATATGTTATGGTTGGAGAAGCACCTCTATTGTCCATACAAAAAATATAGAGAGCTAGAGGTTAAAATTTTATGGTTTGAATCATATTGTTATGAATAGGAGTTTAGAGAATAAGATTATATTTAAAATATTTAAGAGGATATAGTGGTAAATGCTTATTGAGTTTATTCTAAATAAACTATAAAAATTGATTGACAATTTTTAAAATACGGTATTTCATTTTAGATCATTTTATTTTTATGTATAGCTTCAATAAATGCCATCTGGTACAATACCTTATCAAGGACTTGATGAATATCAATATAAGGATTTTGATCATAGTTATTTCTATCATTATTGATATGAAGAAGATTTATAAGACAAATATTTTTGATATTATTGTTGAGGGTAATAATGTAGTATGATTCTCTAGATTTTGATGTAGAGTGGTTAATATTTATAAGTATTCCATATTCAGAATGGGTATAAATATATTTTTACTTGATATATTTGAGATGTTAATATTTATTTTCTTGCTCACTATTATAAGATAGTGAAACCAAGTTACATTAGAAAGATCAAGATTGGTATTTTAAAAAATTACACCTTAAGAAGTTTCATGGAATGGTGTGAATGTTATGGGTAAAGGAACTACCCATATAATATATAAATGGGTTTAGGCTCACTCTAATAACCCTAAGTGGAGACAACATTTAAAATAGTGTACAAATCTAGGAAGTTAGGAAAATAAAAATAGGAAAAAGATCCAACACATTAGTGGGGTGAGATTTTATGTTAGGTTTAATAGAATGCATGTAGGGTGAATATAATGAGAAATATAATTATACTATTATATAGGAAAAGTAATAATACCATACTAGATCCCAAAAAAACATGTCACACCATAAATTACATCATGGTTGTAAGCAAAATTTATTTATAAAAAAGGTATCAAATATATAATTAGGAAATTTATTCATGGAGATGATAAGCAAATATTCACCTATATTTGAGATTATAAAGGGGTAAATTAAAGATACATAAATTTCATTAGGTGATAGACAAGAGGTTTAAAAACTAATTATTATAAATAAAAGGTATCTAAGATGTGCATTATAACCAACAAGTCTAATTAAAGTAAAAAGAATGAAAATATAGTAGATATTAACAAGAATATACTAATATAAGCATGAAATATAAAAAATATGAATATAGCATATGCAAAAACTCTCTCTCTCTCTCTCTCTCTCTCTCTCTCTCTCTCTCTCTCTCTCTCTCTCTCTCTCTCTCTCTCTCTCTCTCTCTCTCTCTCTCTCTCTCTCTCTCTCTCTCTCTCTATGTGTGTGTGTGTGTGTTTCCAATATAATAAATAAATAAATAACATATGAATAGGGATATTTAGTTTGGATCAACACTTCAATGCATCAATCTCCCCCTTAGCTCAGGTGGTAATTTTTGAGATATGTAGTTGAATATCAAGTTTTTAGGATGAAAACATTAGTGTCCTTGGGGAAAAATATTAGGCACACCTTGTTGGTTCAACTTCTCTGATAACCTTGAAATACATTATGAAAACTATACCTCTAAATAAAAACTCCTATAGTGTGGATTTAGGTGTATAAGAAGAGAATATCAAATGTGATATTTATTAAAAATCATATTTTTGAACCCTATATAAACATATAAAACCCATAAAATTAGCATCTACAAAAATATAATGGAATCAACCCAATCAAGTTAGTAGAAATGGAATTGAGATGAAAATAATATTATGTCAACCTAACCAATATAGTATGAAAATAAACAAAAAAGATAAGACTATGTTATCTAGGCCAATATAGAGGGATAATAAAGGGAACATATATAACTAACTTGAGAGGGATAAGAGAAGAGTAAAAATTAATTTAAACATGAAGAATAAGAGGAAGAGAGGTAGTAATGGAATATATGGAGGATAGATTAATAAGATGACATGATAATCAATATAGAAAATATAGTAGATTATCATCGGTTATTATCTCACAAAGTACCATAATTCAATCCAAACTAGTATTGGCTCACTCCTTATGATGTTCATTTAGCTAGATTTATGCGTTGACAAGTCTTGCAAGAGAAATTTATAGAAAGTGACAAATATTAGGTATATATAGGGTGCACTAATTTCTTATAAAGTGGATGTAAATAAATTTTTTGAAATAAGTAAATGGAAATAATAGGATAATTATTAATATATGTAAATAAGATGTAGACCTAAAAATTAGATCCAAAATATGTAAAATAAAAAATAAAACCCTAAGGGAAAATCTTGTAAGGTGTAAGTCTTCAAAAAAATTAGGGGTTCACCAATTTATTTTAATTAAAATGTGCACAAGGGAATTAAACTAGGAAAAATATGTTTAAATTAGGAAAAATATAGATGTATGATAAATTAATCTATAACATTAATTATACATAGCTAATGTTATAAACAATGGAATAAACATAACTATTAATTAATCAGGACAAGAAATAATAGTGAAATGACAAATAATTTTGAAATTAGACACTTTTGGTTACTACATTGAAATTTAGAGACTAAAATATGGTTTTTAAAATGACATTTTCCTCTTTAATTCAACTTTGATCATCAAAATATAAATGGATGTACTTAACACTTCTTAGAATGCACACTGGGAAGATTGGGTAGGCACTAAATTCATACTATATATAATGACTAAATATTTATTCATATGTTTTACTCTATCATTTATCATTCTATATTTTTATATACATGCTAAATGTAATTTTTTGAAAAAATAATTTATAAATTTTAGGCAGATTATTTTATTTTGTATTCTTTCAACCCCTTGACCTAACCCTTGAAAATAGTAGTAATATAAGTGTGTGTAAAGTTAGATGATTTGTCTTAAACACTTAGAATTTTTAGATACACATCCTTCATTATTATAATTATATTAAATGTGTTCCTTGTGTGTATGTAAGTTAAATTTAGAGTGAATTGTTTTTTTCCTCTCCTAAGTGAAGTAAAATGCAACTACATGAACATTTGTCTAACCTGTCTTTTCATAAAACTTAATCTTAGAAAGTTTTAATATGGTTGAAACATAAAGGTACACGCTATGTTTCAAGTGTAATAATATATTTGAAAAATTTAGTTCAAACATGAATAATGGATAAGTATTCACCATTTTATTAGCACTTGAATGGTACTTAGTACATGTAAAATTACTTGGAATGGAATTTTATATATATATATATATATATATATATATATATATATATATATATATATAGAGAGAGAGAGAGAGAGAGAGAGAGAGAGAGAGAAATCATACATAAAGTTTGATCATGGAATATTAAAACAAGATAAATTCATGGTGTGAAAAATTAGTCCAAGGTGGGAATGACCCACGAAACATAGAAGATAAATTCAATAGATTTCGTAACCCTCCTATGAATTATCTATATAAGGTCAAAGGCTGTGAATATTCTAGTGTGGGTTATGAAGTGCCTAGAATATATAAATATACACAAATGGACTAAGTGTGACAAAACATAGAAAAGACACAATAGAAAAGGGTATTATATAAAATAGTAGGTGACTTTGCCTAGATATTATTTATAATAATTTAGTTTCCATAATTTTATTTAAAAATCATTAGTTTTAATTTAAATATTTTTCTTTGAAACTTATCAATTTAAATTTATAAAATTTGTAAGTTTAAATTTTTAAAATTTTCTTTAAAACTCATCAATTTATTAGTTATAGGACCAAAGTTCCCAAGAGTGACATGATGGTTCACATACCACTATTTCTATTTTTTCCATTTTCTTATTTTAATTTAATTATTTTATCTAATTATAATGATTATTATTTCATTGAGGAATTTATTACTTACAAGCATTTATGAGTTTTTATAGGTATAATATATTTTTTGATTATTGAGTGTGGGTAAACCCAACCAAAAACTTTATAACTCATCTTCCATACCTCATTTAGTATTCAAGTATCACTTTTTCATTGTGTTTTTACTTTGATATGCACACACACATGCACACCAAAGTGGGGGAATTATAGTAACACCTAATTTTGGCTCAAGGCATACTATTGTAATTATTTTCGCATGATTTTTTACATGTGGATAGATTTTTAAAATTAAAAATTTATTGGTTCATTTACATGTGTTTTCATCCCTCCTTTAATCTCCATGTGGTCATGTTCTTATCCTTTTCTTCAAATTTATCTTTCTTTTGTGTTTGTATACTATCTATAGGCCTCATACTATATTTTTCTACTATTTATTTGTGTGCATAATAATTTATGATCTATAAATTATTTTCCTTTTGCCTTTATGGGACCTTTCCCTCTATTCATCCATTTATTAGTGTATAGACCTATAATTTTTAGTTTACCTTATTTCCTTATGTTGGTTTGGGCATTAGTAGGTCTGTAGTTTTAATTTGATAATTATATATACAAAACATGCCAATTCAATTCAATAAGAATAATATAAGAATTAAAAAAAGTATTGAGGAGTTCACAAATATTAGTGAAAGATCAAGATTCTAATTTATTCTAATGATTTATATTTATACATAATTACACTAAATAAATTACTAAGTGAAGTTTTTATAGATACATTTTATTATCAAGGGAGAGAAGGTGGAAACCCTTTCTTTCACTTTATTTTGGATACTCACAAACACTATAAATACATTTAACCTTGATTAAGAAAACTATGATATGTAATTATAATCCTTAAAAGGGCTTGAGCCACTTGATTGTATAGTTAATCTATCTTTGGTGTGATTTTAATCAAAATTAGGGTTACATGAAAAGAGATACACCTCTAACATCTTTGTACACCAATTTTTATATATGAGAGAGGTAATATATTCATATATTAATGGAAAAGTAACCCAAAACATTTTATGTAGTGTAAGCTATCAAAAGTCACAATTATAGGCATGTGTCAAAAATTAGTAAGAAGGGGTCATAATATAAAGTTAATTCTCTTCTAGGTCATAATCATTTAATAGTCAATTTTTTAATTTGAAAAATCATTAAAAAAAAATAGGATCTCAGTTTGCATTATTCTAAACCCTATTTTCTACATTACCATAAACTATCAGTCTCATGTGTGATTATTTTAGTTATCTATTTCTATTTTCCTTTGTTCTTTCATTATCATTTTTTCCTTTGTGTCACTATATTTTCATTTAATATTTTAGGTATTAAATCAAATATTAATGGTTTTTTACTTTAATAGCCTATATCTCTAGTGTACCTTAGTTTTAGCATGTTGCATAGTGTAATTATTATTAAGACATAATATTTTAAAACAATAACCTAAGAAAATATGTAAAAGGATGAAGGAGGTACAATCGATATCTTTAATGTATGTTGTTTTTGGTCCAACATGACCCATTCTTAAATTTCAAATAGGGGCCCTCTTGTTTTGATTTGGTCTTTAGTTTACATGTTTTTGCATTTAAAGTTATACCTTCTGAATACTTCATTGATATTAAGAAATTTTAAATTCAAGTATTTTGAATGTAAAAGATTCCATACTAATCTACCCAATCTAATGGTACCTCTAAAATGTTTTATTTTGATTAAAAAGTGATAAGATCTTTATAATTTCCCATTATAAAAGACTCAGTCAATATTCAATTTTAGACTTGTATATTTAAAAAGTTTTTGAATTTTGAAAATAGTATGAATTCATTGGTGTGGACTACTAACTTATATCATGTGTCTAAGCTTAGTAGCTAGCCTTTGTTTTATGCCTTGGTGGATTTTATCATTTTTTGGATAACTTATTTATGAATTCATTTTCCTTAGTTATTTTTTTACCTTATCTTTTATGCAAGTTTTTAAGACTTCTTGAGATCTCAAAGATCCTTCCATACATCCAAATATCATCAATGAGAAACTTTAGAGTTAAATATTTTTGACAAAAATGAGTAAATATTTTTAAATCCCCAAGGCCCTGAAATCATCCTACATGGCACAATCCCACTAACCCAACCTGAAAGAGAACTAAAGTCATTAACAAAGTATTGAGCCTCATAGCTTTAAAACATAGGGGTATTTTAATATTAAATTTGAAACCTAGGAGTTTAATGATATTGGCAAAGATTCATGGCTCTGGGGCCCTAAGAATATGTCATGTGGCACTCTCCTAGGAACCTAAAGTGATTAAAACATTATCACAAAGCATGAAGCTCCTAAGAACCCAAATATATGCCACATGGACATGGAAATGATAAAGGTAAATATCAAAGTAAATCCTAGGGGTGATGACAACATGACAAGTATAAAAGTGGGACCCATTTGGAAAATCCAATAGCCTAGCAAAGGGAAAGGAAGGAGAATCAGAGAAGAAGCCATGTGGCCAATGGAAAATATACCAAGGCCAATAGAATAGATAAGTGGACCCAAACCATGTCAGTTGACTAATTCATCATAAAATGGATATGATTAAATTTGGTGGCTTATAAAAATGTTAGAATAGTCTAAATTAATTAAAATAATAGGATGATCAATTTATCTCACTTTTAATGGGTTTGACTGCTCAAGGGAGGTACATGGAGTGAACTAGTGGCTTCTTGACCCAAATATTATCCTAGGTGGGCCAAATAGAATAATTATTTGAAAAAATTGGAATAAAATGGAGAAGTGGTGTTATAATTTTAGTTAGACAAGTGTCATAACCATGGAGAGAAGGAAAATAGAATTTGGATTTCCTTTGAGACTGGAGGGAATATTCTAATCAAATATAGTTGCATTGACTAGACTATTAATCATGGCCAGAGATAGGAGCCTTGCACTACTTGGAAACAAGTCCCATTATATTTTATATAAAAATTAATTTGAAATTATTATAAAACATGGGGATATGTTCTAAACCAAAACTCTACATAAAATTATGAAAGGCTCAGTCCTCTCTTTTCTTGTTTTGTTTTGGCTTGTAATTTTTTACTTGGATGGTAGATTTAAATGATTTTGTAATAAAAATAAAATAGATACTATTATGGCTTAAAATTCATGTTTTTATTTATTAACTTCATTTATTGATAGAATAGAATTGATTAATATTAATAGTAGATTAAAAATTTTATTTACTAATGAATATGTAGCTAGATTGTGTAATAGTTAGTCTGATTGGTTCTGAATCTCCATTCTGTTTAAATTTAAGTTGTGTCAAACCATTATGTGTATTAGTTACAATAATTTCATATTATTTCATTTAATATAATTTTAGTGTACTATGACCATTTAAATCCTTATAATCCTTCCCATTTAGTTATTTTGGTTTGTGTTACAAAAAGACTTGGTACATAATGGTTTAATTATGATCAGGGATGCCTTTGATTTTCATCATTAAAAATATTTTTTTAATCAAGGAAACACTTACTTTCCTTCCTTACTCTTTCTCCAATTTTAGAATTTTTTGTGATGAATATTATAATAATTGTATTATATTTTGATATCTATGTTAATTAGGAAGTGAAGTACTTAAGCAAACATTACTAATATATCTCAGACAACATGACGTGTATTAAAATTTTAGTGCTTAATTTTTATTTCTCACCTAGATAAATGATTGGAAAGTTATTAGCCCTTGGATTCAACCATTTAGATCCTAAAAATTAGGGAACATTGTGTCCCATGTGTTGTTATATCCCTTTGTCCCATCAAACAATAATTATTTCTACTATGGGTCATAAATTGAAACTAACAGAAACTAGGGATAGAAGGAGGGATTTAAACTCTAAATATTTTGAATTTGTTTAAAAATACTTATCTAAGAAGGCATTATTAGGAGGATGTTATAATTTGAATATCTAACATTGTTGTTTTAATATATAAAATTAATTATATTTGAATATGAAACCTCCTCCTTATGATTTTTTTAATTCCTATTGTGTGTTTCAAACACACTAACATAAATTGGCACTATAAGGAGGGATTAAGATTTCGAATATTTGGAATTTATTTAAGATTACTTAGTTAAAAAGGCATTATTATAAGGGTGTTATAATTTAAACCTTTGACCTTGTGTTTTTAATATCTGAAATTTCTTTTTGTATTTTAACATGATGTCTCCTCCTTCTACATTTCCTAATTCATATTGTGTGCTTCAAATACACCAATATAAATGGGAACTATAAGGAGGGAAATACTTTTCATCTAGTTTGAAATTACAGATACTTTATGTCATCTTGATTTACTATTTGTTGTAAATTTATAGATTCTCTATATTTCATGTTTTATTAGTTCAAGGTTATTAGTATTAATATCTCTAACTCATATTTGATTTATTAAACAATATGGAGTCTATTGAGTGAATCACTAAATCCCAAGTAATTAGAAGTAGATTTTATTGTATTCCTATTGCAAAAATTTAGGAGAGAACATACTACTAGAGGAATACTAAGACCTTTATCCACCCATATCATTTCATCCTATCAACCTACCTAGAATATACACCCTCCCATTATGGCACCTTTGGATTAGGTATAAGGGTCTATAATAAATGTTAAAAGGTACATACATGATATGCCTAGGAACCCTAAGAGGTACCTTCCAAGGTTCACCCCAAGTACTAGGAGGACTACTTAAGAATATGTCACATCCTAAAAAACTATCCTTAGGTTACTAAACATTGAGCATGAATATTTATTCTATAGGTAATTCCCTTTCATGTTGTTTGATGCATCTCATGACTAGTTCCTTAACTTTACTAATAATTCAATTAGAAGATGGAATCAATTTAGTATCACATTGTAAGCCTATTTTAGTCATGTAGTAGACCCCAACATTATATATAAGTAGTTTTCTTACATAATTAGGGTCCTAATGAATGTATAAATAATTTTAATGTCCACTTTCAAAAGATGTATAGTAGGGCGACAACCATGTATATACTAGATAATCAATTACGATTGGAAATGTTTAGGAATGCCTTAGACACATGAAAAACCATGTTATTAAGGATACATCCAACTATCAAGGATTTATCCCTTACTTATATAGAGGAAATAAAAGTGGGAAGAAAGTTTATTTCATAAAAACAAGCCTATATTATATTCCTAACATCCTCCCAAACATGATAGCATTGAATCTAATCCTACATTTAAATCAGAATGTTTCAATGGTTCAGCCTCTTTTGATCATGGGTCAACTTCTTCTATTCCATTCTAATACAAATCAAAATTTGGTATTTCTAAATTCTATTGGTAATGAGGCTATGACACGATATTATAAAAAAGATATAGTTCCATTTGTGACTAATAACATGTAGAATTATAATCAATAAATAGTTAATATTGAGCTATCTATATTTCATGTTATGGTCCATAGGTTGAGAAATAATTCCCTTAGTTTTAAAAAATAATTGGGTAGTTAAATTAGTGGAAATTTTACCCTAAATTTCACTTATCAATGTATTTATAGACCCAATAATATGCAAGGCAAGTAATTTGAGACTCAATCTAATAGAATTCATAAAATAAACATCATGGAGATTACCCTACCCAACTAGTGTCAAGTGCATAACACATCCCATCATGAAGAACATGTTTGTGTTTATTTATGTAATTCTTTTAAAATATTATAAAATGATATTGATTAATATGAGGTTGTTGAAAATAACTACAATACCATAAGGCACCCTAATTTTCCTACTTAATCCAAATCACCTAATAGATACATAGATTTAGAGACCATATACTTTCCTAGTGAAGGAGATGATGAATCTAAGTATAATACCAATGATATTCAAGTTGTGCAGAAATTATAGAGGTGTAATTATAACCATAGGAATTAAATTCCTCTTGTGGTCTTTATATGGTATTTTAAAATGTCTTATTATCAAAAATTAAAGTTATTTTGACAAGAGTAAGGTAATGTTTGTGTTTTTATGCTAAGTCTAGTCATAGAGTGAAAATGTAAATTTGGGGTCAAAAATTGTCAAAGTTCATAAGGTGTATTTCATATTCATGTCATGTTTTCACCACATTGTATTAACACTTTACTTTTGTTTGTAAAAGTTAAGGTTTTTTTTTTTAAATTAAGTTAAAGTACCATACAAGGGGAAAAAGTGCATATAGTCAAATTCAACACATGACAAGGCCAAAATAACCATAAAATACACTTTTAAAATTATTTTAGGATGTTATATAACTCCTAATTATGTCAAAAATATCATTTATAGCTATTCTTATAGGTTCAATGCCTAATTTGAGAAAATCACTCTTTTATAGGTGGTTTTATGCACTTGTACGACTTTGGGAGATCCATTTGTAGGTTATGATAGTTAAATGGTGTCTATTCACCTTCTAAAGTAAATATATATCACTTTAAAGTTTTAATAATTCTATATATTTCAAAAATTTCATCATGAATTCCATCGCTCCATTAACAAGCTCACAAGGGTGGATTTCATATGCTCAGTATGGGCAATACAATGAGATTCATGGTCTAATATTTTTTATATATGATTGGGTAATATTTAAATAAAAATTAATTTCCATATTTATAAATTTTTTCCCCCTCTTTTATTAACAATCATTAATAATGGAAGGAGGTCACTATGTCTTGTCCATTAAAGCAAGGTTTGTTATTGCTTTTGTTTCTTCACTTCAGATTTTGTTGGAGGAGAATGGATTTTGTGAGATGTTTTAATAAATAAAATTAGTAATTTTAGTATAATTTTAATTAATCATATCAACCTTATGAGGTGTCTTCAACAGTGAAACTAGTGTCTCAAGTATATGTAGCATACCACCCTAGCTACAAGTATTTTAGTTGGTTTGAAGTGTTATTGTCCTAAAAAGTTTATAAGTGCCTCATTATTCATTTAAAATCCCTAGATATTATATTATTCATGTAATATATCCTTTAAAAGTGGTTCTTTGTAGATATTCCTTCAAGTAATGTCATGTTTCATACTCTTTAGAAGCATGTTACAATTCATGAATAGTTCCTTACAAGCTTGATTACTAAACCTAGCCTAAATAACAATGGAGGATAAATCATATAATATAATAGAAGCATGTAAAATTTTTATTTTAATATAATGAGAAAAGGATTGAAATTTTCTCTCAAAAAAAGGTTAGAATGTGTTTTATCCACCCATAAGTCTTTAGACCTATCGGTAGACATTCATGGGTCTTAGATTTCATGTTAAAGATGTTATATAAATGTAAAGATATGGTATAAAATCATAAAAATTAATATTATATTGATTTATATTACTAAAATTAGTAAGGGATAATGAATGTATGTATAGACTCCAACTTTCATACACAAGCCTTGCACATAAGATGAGCTCATGCATAGGCCTGCACATACAAATAAGCAATTTGAGCTTTCATATTGTTATTTAGAGGTCCACATGATATTGAGTCATATGATGTGAAAATTTAAAATTATTTTATAAAAACTAAAAGTGTCAAATACCCAATAAAATTTTCTCAACAATCCACCTAAGAAAAACATAGACCTCCAGGTTCTAGACCTATAGGTCCTCATTTTGGATAAAAGAAAATTGTCATGTAAAGGAGAAAAAGTAAAGGAAACATGAATCAATGTAGACATAAAATAAAACATATACCAATTAATACACCTAAGCTATTTAAAATTCAAAAGAGGTCGAAGATGATTGGGCCTATAGGCTTAGATACTCATACAAAAACCTGTGTATGAAGATATAAAGAAAAGTTTGTGCAATACTATGAAAGATCAATGAAACTTTTAGAGAAATGAGAATGAGATTTAAATTAATTTTATTAACTTATAAGGTTTTAATTACATGATTAAATAAGTCCAAATATTAGGGATTAATAATCCAATCACCTAATGATCACCTACAACCATACTTTGAGAAGGTATAAAATACATGTATGTGTGTGAGGATTTGAGGTATTAAAAGTTACAGAGGGTCAAATAAGGGTATAAAACTTTTAATATTATAAAAAAGGTTATGCTTTTACTTAGTGTTTTGGTTTGACACCCTGAATCTCCTTAAGATATAGTCAAACCCTTAGCCACTACCTATATGATTGAAGATATAGTTGGCCCTAAACTTGAAGAAATATTGTAGTACATAAATTAAGTTGGAGCTTAGATATGTAGACAAATTATAGAGGTAATTTTAGGTTAGATAACCTTAAAATTAATGTTAGAGAAAGGTTATCAGACAAGACTCACTAAAATCTTGTACACACAGACCTAAATATTCTTATAGGCTTGCTTAGAGTGAGAGAGTGCATACTTGGTAAGTTTGAGAGAAGGAAAATAAATTGAAAGTGATTACATAATGATAATATGACCTCATAAACTAATTTTAGTCAGTGAGAAAGTGTGGCAATGTTGATTTTGTTGTTTAGGCCTAGTAAGCCTAAGACTACATAGGTAGACCTATATACATAGTCATGTGAAAAGTGGTTTTATGAAAGTGAAATGAGAATGTGAGAGTGTTGGTAAGTGTAAAATGTTAGTAAAGGTCCTAAAATAATACTAATTAGAATATGAAGATAACAAAATGATAAATTTGGCTTATGAGACCTTCTTAAGCTGAATAGGTATAAGACTAAAATTAAATCCCAACTTTATCTTGCTTTTTGGGACTATGAACCTATGCATGGTATCAAATTATTTTCAGGTATGGTGAAAGGGTATCTACACTTAAATCTCCTAGAATTATTTTTGCATTTAGGTCTCCAAATTTCATGAACAATGCCTAAGAATGTAGAACACTCTTTAATGGCAAAATTCAAACATGATGAGCAAATTCTTGTGCTTAGATATATATGGATAGGATGAACGGGAACTTAAGAAAATAGTGATAGTTGAGGAAAATTGTCTACTTGAAAATTTTGGAATTGGTTTAGGAGTTAAGGCCCTAGGGTTTATGAAGAATAATTAATAACCTAAACCATTTTAAATCTTCCTAAAACCCTTGTAAAGACCTAAAGAGAGAGATTAACTTAAAATTGCATTAAATTACTTGTTTTAATCTTAAAACTATATGGAAATAATTTTAGACTCCCTGAAGGTTCTTAAGACGTACTTTTCTTGTACTTATAATTATATAGATTGCATTTAATGCCATGTTTTGAAGGGTTTTAAGGTGTTTTATAGGGTTTTGAGAAATGGAACACTTTGAAATTATTGGGGAAGGTGATTTGATATGTATTTTTCCTATTCATGCCCTAAATATATACAATCCATCCTAAAATTACACCTATAGATCTATTTTTTAAAGACATTCTAAAAAAGGCTTAAGAAAGAACTAGTTTTTTGGACCATTTCATGGTTCTCATATCGACACAAGGTCTTAGGACCTAAAATTTGACATGGAGGTTGTTTATAGGCTAGGGAAAGTGAATCACACACTATCTTCTAGGAATGGAGGTGTAATTAGAGAAAGAGATCAGTATAAAAGGGATACTTCCACTTGGTTTTAGATTATGAAACTTGGTATGGAGTTATAAGGGGATATTGAGTACTCAAATTTATGCCTAGTTTTGTAATATAGTCATTACATTATCTTACACAAGGAACTCTACCTATTTTGAGTGTTATATAAAAGAGGCCATTTGAGAGGTTTGTGCATGGAATGGAGTGCTAAAAAACATATGATGTAATAAAATGGGTGGATATAAGTTGCCAAGGAAATTAGGGGTGTTTCAAGAAGTTTGTTTGTAGCCATGAGCTATAAAACCAAGTTTTAAGCATTTTGAGCATAAAAAGAGTTAGTGATTATTGCATACTAATGAATATTAAAAGAGATGTTACAAAACCTATTGGAGAGTGGTTTATAAATTTATTAATCATTATAAATGTCAGTAAAACATTCCATAACTGACCTATTAAGTGTAGAGGTATAGCCTAAAGAAGGATAAGTTACATCTAAGAGTTCAAATTTGCCTAAGTAACAACATACACAATTTTGAGAGAGCACATCATTGAGTGATGTACACATATTGATGCCAATCTTCAAGATTATTTTATCACTCAAGTTCTTATTTTAAAACTTCCTTCATGATGGATGACACTTTTTCATGACTTTATATGCCCCATCTCTCTCTCTCTCTCTCTCTCTCTCTCTCTAGCATATATATATATATATATATATATATGGTCTTATATGGCTTAAAAAATCATCCTCACATTGGCTATGGTAAATCCTTACCAAAATTAATTATTGTACTTGCCTATTACAATCAATTTAATATGTATATTTTATCTTCATCTTGAAAACAATGATTTTGAGTATGTTGTTTTGATGAATGATTAGTGATAGTGTATGTATTTCCTTGAATTTTTCCTTCATGTTCATGCCTTTATGTAATTTTGTTTCCTCTCATAGGTTATATTGAGTTTCATACCTAGTTTGCTTAGTTAGATAGTTGATAAGCCATTAATGTTTTATTATATTACTTCTTGCTTGATCATCCTAAATTTGTTCAATCTTATTAACCTTCATGTTGAAACCCTAATGTGATTGGGACTATTTTGGAGTATCATAATCAGATTGTAACTTAGTTTCATAGTGCATTCTTAAGAAGTTCACGACCTCATGTTTGGTGCATCACCTTTTAGTTTCTTTGTTATATTTAATCTTCATTTCTCTCTTTTCTATGTCAAACAAGTAGTATAATTATTAGTATAAGTGTTTTACATGGGATCTACCCAAAAATCTAGAGATTTGATCCCCTTATAAGGTCACCCATAACCTTTTATCATTCCCATTACATAGATCATGTTAAGAGGGATTGATTCACCCTTTAAAGGGTGTAAATTTGATCTATAAAAGTTATAGCATGCCCTATGGGACTCAAAGACAAATAGGTTATCCAAGATTGATGTTGGTCTTGGAAAAAGTGTAGCTATAGTAGCCTTCATGAAATATTTGGTGACTTTAGTAAGTTTTAGTCTCTTGGCAGATGACTGGTGGACCAAATTCCATGCCAAAAATGACTACAAGATCAAAAGTGAAAGGTATTCCTTTTTAATTTGTTTAATTACCTTTGTATTCATATAAATGGAAGAGGTTTCCTCATACTCTCCCTTATACCAAGTCAGCTAAAAGGAAGCTCTTTATTACCTACTATCCAAGTCTTCTTAAGGCTATTAGTATGGATATAAATATGACTTTTATTTATTTTAATGTTTTTCTCCTTTAAAACTTCAAAAATATGATAATATTTTAGGGGATTCCCTCAAGAGTGTCCCTTACTTTAGTGTAAAAATTACTCTTACTCCCATTGTGCATATTAGGGACATGGAAAACTTTTGTAACATCCATAATATCACACAAGAGAATGTGGAAATTAGGTTTTTGGTAATTAGTTTCAAAGGCAAATATTTATAGTGTTATGAACCTTAGCACCCAATTTCATTAACTCGTTGGATGAATTGGGAGATCAATTGAGTAAAATATTTGAAGATAGGAGTGTCCATTTGTCCTTAGCTAAGTAATTGACCACCATAAAAATATCTCCTCAATAATTAATTTAGTATTTCAATTATGGGTTATAAAATACATGGGATAAGATCTGAATCCTTGTAATACCCACTCCAAACTATGCATTCCTATACTACCTTAAGGATTTGAATAGTGGCATAGTTGTTATTATTCAATATATGGGTGGTAATACTTTACTAGATGCTTTTGAGATTTCCATAATGTCTTAGAATAATATTATTCAATATTTAAAACTTTAATTAATCCCCTTTATGCCTTTATTTCTTAACATTCAACCTCTTACTCCAAGTCCTTCTCTAATTCTTACCATAATTGGTCTTGAGTTGGCTACCCCTACTCAAGAAAACAAGACAAATTATGTAGAGGGGATACATAAGAATCCTGAAAATAAATTCATGTAAATTTAGAGGCAACAAATTTATTTTCATAGGCCATATTAAGCAAATATAACAACCTTCCAATACAATGCTCAAGGCCAAGGTCATATCACCAATGCTAGACCATACATAAGTTTAAGTTGAAATGTATCCTCCAATTTAAGAGCCCTGGTACCCACTCAAAAAAAAATTATGCAAGAGAAATAATGGTATCCTCAATGGATTCAATCTCATGAATAATCTAACAATCAGGATAGAAGGTTTAATCAAGCTTGTTTGGCATAATAAAAATATTTTCCTTCTCTAACGCAAGATGCAGTTCCTAATAAAGTTATGATTGTTGGATAAAAACGTCAGTCAAGTGATAAATTTGTGAATTTACAAGAAAAGGACTATTTTGTAATGAATCAAATGGGAAAATAAAATAAAGTGGTTGATAGTTCAATTGCATCCAATACTAGTTTTAAGAGAATGTATGTTGAAGGAGTTCAAGAGAGTGGTAATGGTTCATCTATAATTACATCCATGAATCAAGGAATAAGGGAGTTTAATGTAGCTCCAAAGGCTCAATAATATCAAAGAGATAAAAATTACAAGGGAAATTTTATACAGAAAAACAATTAAGCCCAAAGTGAGGTCATGAGTCCTATACAATAACCAAATATTGATACTTTTTCTCTTAACATAGTAGATCAAATGAAAAAGCTTTATGCAAGTATGCCTAATTGGGACAATTTATATATTATAGGACAAAGGGATATGATACAATAAGATATATCCAATCTTATCTCATCATCAGAAGAAGCAAAAAAGAGTACTATTGTGTATACAAATACATCCAAGACTAGTGAGCCACAATAAGGTAAGGTGAACAAGCCTCCTCCCTTCTATGTTTCATTGATCATTGGTTAATTTTTTGGGGAAAAATTATATGATAAGTAGTGGGGATATAAAATCAACCATGTCAAAGTAAATATAAGATAAACTAGGCCTTAAATATGAACCTCATGTTAAAGGTATACCATAACTAGATGGACCATCCATTAAGATAGTTGATGTTGTCAAGTGTTTGAATATAACTCTTCATACTTGTCCTAATTTTAATATTTCTCAAGATTTAGCTGTTTTTGACTTGCAACCATATTTCCCTTTTCCTTTTCAATGGATTTCATGACAAATATTTTGTCTATTTATCATTAGATTGGTCTTATATGGCTTTTCGGACAAGATATGAAACCAAAGTTACTATAAAATAAAAACCTATTAAAGGGTTCCACATTGAGATAGAAACCAAATATGATTAATTTTAATTATTATATCATTAATGAGGAAGATTATCCTAGGGAATAAGATACAATTATTCCTCTTGAAGACATTTTAGATCTCTTCCTTGATGAATGAGGGTAGAAAATCATGAGTTTGATCCATATAGAGGTATTGAAGAGGTTGTTCTTGGAATCTATTGATTACATAAAGAAGGTATAGCCATACCTTCTCTTTATAAGATTAATGAAGATAGTGATGGTGTGTGTAAATTAATTTTTTATGGATCAAGAAGTAAGGTTGGAGTAGGTGCTAGGATTATGCTTGTTTCTCCATCAAATGAGATATATTATTTAGAAATTAGGTTTCAATTTGGTTGTTCTTGCAATGAAGCTGAGTATGAATATATTATTAATGGGATTCAATGGCCAAGAAATAAAGTAGCCAAACAAGTTCACCCCATTTGATATAGTGAATTATTTATACATCAAGTTATAGGTAAGAGTACATTTAAAAAACATTGTTGAAGGCCTACAATCATAGAGTGTGGGACCTTATTAAGGATTTTGAGGATTTTGAGATCAAATTTATACCAAGAGAAGAAAACCAACATGCTAATAGGTTGGCATCAGTTGGAACACAATTTGACATCACAAATGATCTCAAGAATCCCAAAACTCATCCACACATCATGATAGTTGTGAAGCCTTATATACTAGATAATGATGTGAATTGGTAAGTGTTTAAAAGTGATAAAAAAAATAGTTTGTTTTCTCCAACATGAAGCTAAGTTCTCTTGCAAAAACTAGGCCAAGTTGTAACAACAATATAGAGACCAAATTATGCAATTAAGGTCTAACAAGATTCCTAAAGGGTTGGTTACTCTTGAAGTCATATTCAATGAAAGTGATTAAATGAGAAGAGACAATATAAGAATGTCTACAAAGGAATAACATTATAAAAAGTGACTATCTTCAAGGATAAACTCCTAAATCTTGGAAAGGTATGTACTCCATAAGAGAAGGATAAATTCATTTAGTTATGTAGATAACTTTATAATGTTTTTTCTTGGGAGTATATGGACCTTAAGGGGTTTGATCCCTCATTGGCACAACACACTATATAACTTGATCACAATGCTAAGCTTGTATGGCAAAGGTAAAGGCCCATAAATCATAAATTTGAGGTTCGCATGAGGAAATAACTCACCAATTTGATAGAGTCAAGAATTATCTTTCCTTTAAAACACTCTTCATGGGTTGAAAATCTTATTTTAGTGAGAAATAAGAGTGGTTAAATTAGTTTATGTGTATATTTTAGAGACTTGAATAGGGTCTCATTGAAATATTGCTATCGTCTACCTTCAATGGAGCAAATCCTTCAACTAGTGGTAGGTTCTCAATGCTTCTCACTTGTAGATGGCTATTCAGGATACAACTAATTATTGGTGAAAGAAGAAGACCAATATAAGATAGCCTTCACTTACCAAATGGGGAACATATGCCTATGAAATAGTTCCATTCGGGATGTCCAATGTAGGTGCCACATTCTAAATGGCCATGAATATGGACTTCTAAGGTTTGATCAATTATAGGGTACTAGTATACCTTAATGACATAACTATTTTATCCAAAAATTCTAATGACCATTTAAACCATCTAAATAAAATATTTAAAAGGTGAAAATAATATGGGGTCTCTCTCAACCCCAAGAAGTGTGTGTTTGATATACATTAATGTAAGTTTCTTGGTCATATTATTTATAAGGATGGCCTTGTTATAGATCCTAATAGGGTCAGTGCCATACTAGCCTTGTCATTTTCCAAACATAAGAAATCCCATAAAATTTTCCTTGGGAAGATAATTTTTGTTAGGACAATCATACCTATATTTTCCACTCTTGTAAGGCCTATAATAGCCATGTTAGAAAATCACCAGGCATTTTTTTGGACCAAAAAAGGGAAGACTAGTTTTGAGGCCATCAAACAAGCTATTGTTCAAGAACCTACACTAATCAATCCTATTTTTTCTAAGGAATTTGAATTGTATGATTTTTACAACATTGACACCATCTCTTCTATGTTAATACAATATAATAATGAAGGCCTTGAATAACCTATGGCCTTTTTAAGTCAAGGACTAGAAGGTTATGAAGAGAGTTACACCTATATTAAGAAATAAGTATTGGTAATTGTAAAAATTCTCAAGAAATTTAGGCATTATTGAGGTCAACATACCCCCATTTATGAAAATTGAGACCCTTGTTTCAAACCATATAAATTTGTGCTCTAAAATTTAAAACCATGAGAATTAGGTGTAGATTACTTTCAAATTGAAGGTATCTAAGCAAATGATATCTTAAATTTTAAATTTAACCACCCTTAGCTCTCACCTAGTCTTATCTCCCATATTTACATGATCCTTGTTAATTTATCTCTAACTATTACTAATAAATATTTTTGGTGTTTCTATGTTGTAGACTTAATGAACAATGACCAGATTTAAGACCTAATGTGTTTTTTACCTAGACCTTTTAATTTAAATTTAAATTTGGTGGGAAATTTTTATTTAAATCTGTGTAAGAGTAATTATCAGGCGATGGACTCAATTCAATTTTTATCCTAAGTCTTAGTCATGTTTTTCAACATGACTAAACCTTAGGCTAAAAATCTTATGTTTGGCCTCTTTTATGTCCCGTGATACCTTTGTTCCCTTTTATCCTAGTTTGGTATAAGTAAACACATAGTCCCTTTGTTATAAGGCTTAGCCTAAACCCTTACCCTAAGGTTTATTGTCTTTATTAATATGATAAAAAACTTAGGCTATGCCTTTATGCTATGTATTTTTATTTTGAAAGGGTCTCATATATATGTTTTAAATCTTGGATTAAGACTTTAGCATAAAGTTTCATTTATATTTAGTAATACGAATGAAAAAATTAGTCTAAGAACTTAGCTTAAGATTTTTATATTCTCAAGCTTAAATATTGTTCTTATCTATAAGATCGATGATACACATTTTCTTGGGTGATATTGATCCAACAGAATGTGATGAATGGTTATAATTCAAAGCCCTAAGATGGTGACATGTGTCACAAGTTCATTAAAATATATTAATAAACCAATCTCGCTCAACCCCATGGATCACAATCAAATTGTACATGTTTTATCAGATGGGGAAGATTTAACGATGTGTAATCTGAGTTAAAAATTCAAGCCATGATCAAAAGGTTAAAGTTTGAGTAGGTCCCCAAGATCAATGGCTTATGTTCACTTAGGTAAGATTGATCAGATGGTGTGAAATGGACATTGAATTTTCAATGAAACTACAAGAGAATTTGAGATTACCACATGGAAAAATCACATTAACCAATAAAAATAATAGACTACGAAGTGTATAAGGCCTATGAGACTACTAGGTGACATGACTTAGGGACCAAGTGCAGTGAGAAGCCAATGGAATTACACCCATTAGATCATTATCTAATGGAGTGTGTTTGCTTGCCAAAACAAGATATAATGGTATGAAATTAATGTTTAATTTTTAATAAATCTTATATCTAGTGTATTAATGACATGTGTCATAACTATGATAAATATAGTAGAGGCAACCAATAGTGTTTAAGTCATAAGATCAAGATCGAAGGTCCACAGTAATCCATACAAAGATGATCGAATGATGTGAGATCAATCAATAATTTTAAAAGGTAATTGTCATATTTTTTAATAGTGATGAGAAAGATGCCATGGAGGTGACATGCCAATGCCTTGATGATGTCATGTAATCAAAACATGGTAGATTAGAGGATTTCATGGACCTACAGGATATAGAAGAATAAATAGTCATGTCTGAATACAAATTTAAAGAATGAAACTTGTGATTTGATCTCATAAATGTCATTAGAACACTCTTAAAACCTTAAAAAGGCCCTAAGCACATACATAATCCCTATTTTACTCTTGCATTTTCCATAATAAAGTTGAGGGGAACTAAATGGTCACCTGTATGAAGATAATTCGATCTAGAGTCCACAAGTCAGCAATTTAAAAGGATTTGTAGCAACTGAGGGACCTCTCTAATGACCTCAAACAACTTGAAGATAGGATAATGCATGTATTGAATATGTTATTCAAGGGCCTTACTACACTTGGTCCATCTTGTCTAATAATAGATGATGAGATCAAATGTTAGAGATTCCTAGTTTATGAAATGGGTAAGGCACCAAATCATAGGCAATATTTCTACTGACAATGATAGAATCATGGATATGATTCTAAATACAAAGGGAATAGTTAGTAAATTTGGAAGCATTAGGGAGAAATTAGATATATTAGATAAAGTTGACAAGAGCTAAGTAGATCAAATGAAGGAGCTCTTCATGAAACTAGTTGTTGACCTTGAGCTAATTAAATAAAAACATTCCAGAATGAATATCCTACTAGAGAAACAAAATCACAATAGAGAGTCTCAAAGTTAGATTAAGTGACTTAAAAAATATTATTCATGTTGCTAAGAATTGTATATTTTGAAAATGGAATATTATGTTTGTAAATGCATGTGTATCTTGTAAAACACATTGCATATAGATCAATCTATTGAGGAAAGTCTAGTGTATTCTAGAACATTTGTAGAAAGGACAACTATCCTAACACTTATACTTTTTTTATTGGATATGAGTGACTAACATAATTTCTTACATGCTATAAAAATAATATTGTTAATTATAAAAATGGGGTATTTTTTAGAGCTAAAAGCCAATTGTAACTTTTGATAAATTAATATAAGTAAGGAAATATGCAAAGTTTTTCAAAATTTTCTTGTCTTTTGATATTCTAGCTTCTCTCTCACTTATTTTTTCTAATTTCTATATTTTAATGGTTTTTTTGAGTTCTCTATGTGTATATTTTAATGCAAATCTATTAAATTATTCTAATGCTATGTTAATTAAAAGACCTTAGGTTCATTTCATTTTCTTACTCTTATTGGATTTGGGCTAATGTTGTTTTCTTGTAGGGGTAAATATTTAAAATGAAATTGGTTATTGTTTGCATTATTTCATACCATCCTTAGATGTTTGACTAATGTGTCACAATATTTGAGCTTATGCTACTTCATGCCATACATTGGTTAAGTTCATACTTGAAGACTATTTGAACTTTGTCATAGTGTTTAGAACGAGGATCAACAACATCTCTTCTCCACCCTACCTTTCCTTTTGATCCTTTTTTAACTAGATCACTCTAGAGTAATTTTCATTGTAAATATCCATCTTATATTAGTCTTTATCATAATTCACCATTATTATCATAGAATAATTCATATTATACATAGACTAACTATTAGGCCATGGTGGCTCCCAATCACCAAACATTGTAAATATTCTGAAACAGTACACTTGTTTTGCCTCTATTTCATTAATAGATAATAGGATTATCACAACCTATAACTCATGCACTGAATTCTTAAAATTCTAAAATGAGAAGTGTTCTTGAACACTCAATGAACCTATGATACATATTTAGACATCAATAGGAGGAGCTTCATTGGTGATAAAAGGAGGGCCTTTAGTTAGATCTTTATGAATTTGAAGAGTATTTTCTAAATTTGGTGTATTCTAATCAAATATAGGTGTATTCTTTTCATATTTGTGTTCCTTAGAGAATAATTATGTAAATATCATTGATCTTAGTGGTTTTAGATCAATATTTGTGTTTTTTTTAGGAAAATATCAATGTTATTTGAAGGTATATGCTAAATTACGGTAAAGATGGCTTAAGATTTGTAAATCCAAGGCATTTAAGGATAGTAATAGTGGTTTTGCTCAAATATTTATTGTGTTTTTGATAATTTGAGTTCATCTAAACTTAATCATGTAAATATCATTCAATATTATTGTGTTTGGACATATCTCTAATCTATTAATGTCATTTACCATTCTTTATAGATATTTGTACAAAAGTTTCTTAATATGTGAGTATGATCATTGTTCTTTACAAAGATGAGGCTTACACATCGTATTTCCAATAGGATTTAGAGTTGAAAATACCACAAATGAGATATTCATTAAGGTATGGCATGGTTAGGTGGATCTTCTATCAATGTGTCTGGTTAGGTACACGACCTACCAAGAAACCTTAAAAGGTATTTACCTTCTTTTAATCCTAATGGCATTGTCACTACTGAATAATATGTTAGATATTTCAAAACTTCTTTAAGGCTCCTAAATGTTATTCATCAGGATGTACCATGTAGATTATTCCCATTTACTTTTAAAGATGTTGCATATGAATGGTTCCTTAATCTTTCAAATAATTACATAGATATTTGGGATGATTTTAATATAATATTTATTGATTTATTTGGTAAAATCATTAGTCCATGCATTTTGTATTAATAATTCACCACTATTAAGGGAGACTCAAATGAGACTATAAGAGCCTTTAATGCTAGAATCTAGAAGATGTTTAATAGAACCATAGCTCCTTATAGACCTGAAGAGGCTTTAGCCTTAGAGATTTAAAAGGATTATTTGGATCCCATGTCTTCTATTTTTCTTAAGAGGTCTATAAAAGTCATAAACACCTTAGCATTGGCTTATGTTGAAGCTATAATAATCAGTGATAAAATAAATCATTAAATTTAGCTTGAATATGATATACCAAATGTCAAACCCAATTTAATATCACTAAATGTCATTCCTAATTTGAATCAAAGTGTGTTTTCCTTAAATTATACACCATTATTGAACCAATTACCCTTAAGCCACACCCATCTTGGCAAAAATTTGGGGTTATTGAATAATTCTACTAATGGATTTCATCTATAAGGATAGAGAGATTTGGTGCCCACTAGTGATGATAATCAAGTTCATAACTAAGAAGAAACAAAGAGTGGGAATGAATCCATACTTAAGATGGTTCAAAGGCAAATCATTGATTTTATTCAATTCTAAAAGCAAGTGGGCCTTTCTAGGGAATTATCCAACAAATACTATGCTTCTCAATGGTTTAATAGGCCTATAAATATATTTCATGATAAAAATAACAATGATTCATCTAATTACATACAAGAAATGAATATTTGTGATATAGGTCTAGCTGATCATCGTAATGTCTTTAAAGCATATCAAGATATAAGGGATACATCTGAAGCTATGTTTAATCAAGATAATGTTGTAGAGACATCTAGATTTGAAAGAACATCTAAATCCTTCATGGTATAGGCTTTTCATTTTCCATTTGAAGAAGAAGTTAACCTAAATATGATCCAAAAGAATAAATAGTCATTTAAGATGAGCAATCCCATGAATAAAATAAGATTCAAGCTAACCTCTCTTTATAAGATAGTTGTGAGGACAAGTCATATGAGATAATTGATAAAATTGAGGATATCCCTAAAGAAGCTAACTAGTGGAAACATTTGTGCCAGAATTTCTTGAAACAAATTAAGGTATTCTAATACAAAAGTGTCATTTTGGAGATCCCAAACAAGGATGAGTTGAGACTCAATTTGGTAGCTGAGATGCCCTTCCACATAGAGGATGAAGATGAAGCAAGTATAGTAGATCAGGTATTTCCATATGACACCTTAAAAAGTTTAGAAGTATGTGATTACCTTGATTCAAATGGTAAGGTTGAAAATGAATTTCATTCCCTTTCAGTTGATCAAGATGAATTAACTTTTTAGGATGACTTGGAAAGTTTTGGTGCAAATTTTGGTAGTCCATCTCCACCTCAAGCTGAGCTTAATGAAGACGTCAAAGTAAGAATGCTAGTTGAGTTGTCATCATTGAAATAAGATGATATAAGTCACTATTTATGACTAAAAGATAATTAACAGTCTTGATGCAAGATAAAAGGATTTGGGAAGAAGATGATTTTATATTAGATCCATGTCTTTAATTTATGTTCTTGAGAATGAAGGTGGGAAACCGAGAAACATCACCCATAAGACATAATCATGTAAGTTCTCCCATCCACAAGAAGAGACTAATTAATGAAATAAATCATATTTCAAGGCTATATGGTAGGCTAAATAACTTTCCATTTGATCCTAGAGGTAGGTTCTTTATGGATTTAGTGTAGGAATTTTAGACTAATTTCTTTTTCGTTATTTCCTTTCTATCCCTTATTTGTAAATGATTCCTATATATATTTATTTTATTAATTTATTCCTTTATTTTAAATAAATCCATTAGATAATCCTCAGGTCAAGCTTTATCTAGTTTCTCAAGAAACTCCACAATTCAGGAATGTGGGTATGAACATTAGACAATGGTTGACCATGGGTCTAAAATATGAGACTGATGTTTTAATTTTGGGAAGATTGGTAAATAATAAATATTAGGATAATTATTCCTTGGAATTTTGAGCATTGTTTTGGTCTAAGCTTGGTTTTAAGAAGGATTATACATGTAGGGTGAAATCTTGAATTATTAGGATACAATCGTTGTTTCACTTAATAAACACTATTTCTTAAGGCAAAGGTATTCAACCAAGGATGATTTCCTAAAGATAAAACACTTGACCAAATCCCTAAACCTAGCTATCTTGGTTCCCAGCCTTTGCTGAAAAGTCAAAAATGATCTAAAAATTACAAAAATAAGAGCTTATTGTAAAATTCAAGACTCCCTAGGCAAAGGTGATTATGGTAATCACCACCAGGGCTATGGATACCTAGATGATAGTGGATAAAGTTCTTGAGTGGAGCCAAATATATCTCTATTAGGGATATAGATGCCTAGTTGGTAGCATAGCAATGCCCAAGCCTCCCCTAATTAAATCATGATTCCAAATGAACATCTAAATATGATATAAGTTAATGTTAATGGTTGAATTCATGAATTCTAGAAGTTGTTTACCCAAATCCCATGATAAATAGTAAGTGGAATCAAATCACACACACAACATGACTATGTTGTGATGTTTGATCCTAATTTTGCATGTGTAAGACTTGTTTCAACCATGAATTGATGTAAATAAAGGTGATTGATTGGATGAAATGAATAAACTAGTTATTAATCTTAAATAGAGTCTTTGAATTCTAAAATATTATGTTCCCCATTAAAGTCACTAATTTTTTAGGTCAACATACCCCCATTTCTAAAAATGGAGACCCTTGTTTCAAACCATGCAAATTTGTGCTCTAAAATTGAAAACCAAGAGAATCAGGTGTAGATCACTTTCAAATTGAAGTTATCTAGCCAAATGAGATCTTAAATTTGAAATTTATCCACCAATGGCTCTCACTTGGCCTTGTCTCACATATTTTTATGATCCTTATTATTTTCTATCTAACTATTACTAATAACTATTGTTGGTGTTTCTATGTTGCATACTTAATGAAAAATGACCAGATCTAGGGCCTAATGTGTTTTTTATGTAGACCTTTTACTTGAAATTTAAATTTTATAGGAGATTTTTTTTTAAATTTGTACATGACCAATTATCATTATATGTTCTTAGTTAACTTTGTATCCTAAGGCTTAGTCATGTTTTTCAACATGACTAAACTTTAGGCTAAAAATCTTATGCTTGGCCTCTTCTATGTCTTGTGATACCTTTGTTCCCCTTTATCCTAACTTGGTCTAAGTAGATACATGGTATATTTGTTATAAGGCTTAACCTAAATCCTTACCCTAAGGGTTTTCATATTTATTAATATGATAAAAACTTAGGTTATGCCTTTATTCTATGTTTTTTTATTTTTCAAGGGTTCTGTATATATGTTTTAAAGCTTAGCTTAACACTTTAGCATAAAGTTTCATTCATATATATTAATACAAATGAAAAATTAGTCTAAGACATTATCTTAAGATTTATATATTCTCAAGCTTAAATATAATTATTATTTGTAAGATCAATGATCTATATTTTTTTGAGTGATATTGATCAAATAAAGTATGACAAATGTTGATAATTCAAAACCCTAAGATGGTGACAAGTGTCATGAGTACATTAAAATATACTAAAGAACTAATCCCACTAAAACCCATGGATTGTAATCAGATGGTGTGTGTTTGATTGGATGGGGAAGATCCAATGATGCATAATTTGAGTTGAAAAGTCAAGCCATGATCAAAAGGTTAAATTTTGAGCAGGGCCCTAAGATCAATGGCCCATGTTTACTTGAGTAAGATTGATCAGATGGTACAAGATGGACATTAAATTTTCAATGAATGTATGTGAAAATATGAGATTTCCACATGAAGAAATTATGTTAACCATCAAAACTGATAGAGTACAAAGTGCATAAGGCTCGTAGGACTACTAAGTAACACAACCTTGGGGCCAAGTGCAATGAGAAACCAATGGTATTGCACTCATCAGATCATGATTTGATGGAGCATATTTTCTCACTTAAACAAGATATAATGGTTCAAAATCATTATTGAATTTTAAACATCTTAAATCTAATGTGGTAATGACATGTGTCATAACCATAAGAAATATAGTAGAGGTAGTTAATGGCATTTAAATCCTACAATCAAGATCGATGGTCCATGATAATCCATGCAAGGATGATTAGAAGGTACAAGATCAAACAAGAATTTTAAAAGGAAATGGTCATATTTTCAAACAATGATGAGTAGGATGCCATGAATGTGCCATGATAATGCCATAGTGATGCCATGTAAGTAAAACATGGTAAATACAAGGATTTCATGGACTTGTTAGAGATAAAAGTATAAATAGGCAAGTCTAAATGCAAATTTAAAGCATGAAACTTGTGATTTTATCTCATAGATGCCATTAGATAAATATTAAAACCTTAAAAAGTCCCTAAGCACATACACAAGCCCTAGTTCATACCTATATTTTACATAATTGAGTCGAGGGGAACTAAATCATCATATGTGCAAAGATAATTCAATCCAGAGTCCACTAGTGAGAAATTTAAAAGGATTTGTATCAACTAGGGGACCATTTTAATGACCCCAAGCAACTTGAAGATAGGACAATGTATGTATTGGATAGCTTAATCAAGGACCATAATACACTTGGTCTATCTAGTTTTATTATAGATGATGGGATCAAATGAAAGAGCTTCTCAGTTTATGAAATGGGTAAGGCACAAAATCATAGGAAATATTGCTACTAACAATGATACAATCATGGATATGATTCTAATTATAAAATGAATATTCAATAAAATTAGAAGCATTAGACATAGTGGATAAAGTTCATAAGAGATTAGTGGATCAAATGAAGGAGCTCTTCATGAAACTAGTTGTTGACCTTGAGTTAATTGAAGAACAACATTCCAAAATGAATATCTTACTAGAGAAAAAAAATTAAAATAGAGGGTTCTCAAACTGTGATTAAGTGATTTCAAAACATTCTTCCTATAACTAAGCATTATATATTTTTAAAATAGAATATTCTATTTGTAAAGGCATGTGCAGCTTGTAAAACACATTGTTTATAGATCAATCCATTTAGGAAAGTATAATGTATTATAGAACATTTGTAAAAAGGATAGTTGTCTTAACACTTATAATTTTTTAATTGGATATGATTTAATGACATACTTCCTTGCATGCTATAAAAGGAGTATTATCAATTGTAAAAAGGGGGGAGTTTTTCAAGCCTAAATCTAATTATAACTTTTGAGCAATTAATATAAGCAAGGAATTCTACAAAGTTTGTCCAAATTTACGTATGTATTTTGTTATTATGGATCCTCTCTCACTTTTTTGTTCTAATTTCTAGATTTGAATGGTTCTTAGTGTGTATATTTTCATTTAGAGTTGTTAAGTTGTGCCAATGCTAAGTTAATTTAAATACCTTAGGTTCATTTCATTTTCTTACTCTTTTTGCATTTGGGATAATGATGTTTGCTTTTAGGGGTAAATATTTAAAGTAAAATTGGTTCTTATTTGAATTATTTCATACCATACTTATATGTTTACCTAATGTGTGACAATATTTGAGGTTATGCTACTTCATTCCATACATTGGTTAAGTGCATTCTTGGAGGTTATTTGAACTTTGTCATAGTGTTTGGAATGAAGATAAACAAAATATCTAATCTTACCTACCTTTCCTTTTGCTCCATTTTTAACCAAATCACTCTATCTTAATTTTTATTGTAAATGTCCATCTTAGATTAGTTCTTAATCATAGTTCACCATTCTTAGCATAGCATACTTCATATTCTACATAGACTAATGACTAGGCCACAATGGCTTCCAACCACAAAACATTATAAATATTTTGAAATAGTCCACTTGTTTTGCCTATATTTCATAAATAGATAACAAGATTATCACAACCTATAACTCATGTAGTGAACTCTTAAAATTATAAAATTGGTAGTGTTCTTGAACACTTTGGGCACCTATGATACATATTCAAGCATCAACATGCATATAGTGAACAAATATAAAATAAATGTTATGGTCACTCATTCAAGCATAAAAGACTTTATCTTAAATAAATACTTGAATGAGAAAAGAGCTAGATGGATAACTAAGGTGATGGAGTATGATGCTAAGATCAAGGACACTAAATTAGTAAGAGGAAGAGGGTTATATGAACATATAGAATCATACCTAAAAGAAGAAGAATATATGATTTTGTCATTGAAATAGGGTCATAGTACATTTTAAAATTCATCTTCTCTAAGTTTGACACAAGAAATGGTGAGGTTCCTTCAAACAAGTGAGTGTCCATGGGTCTAGATCAAGCAAGAAGGAGATACTTCACATTGCAAGTAATAACTTATGTCCTTTTAGATGGGTTTTCATTTAGGAAATACCTCAATGGAATGCTTCTAAGATGTATGGAATCAGAACAGGTTGATGAGCTTCTACAACATTTCCATGATGGACTAGCCAGAGGTCATTTTACACCTTAAAATATAGATACAAAAATAATGAGGGCTAGTTACTATTGGCCTAGCCTACTGAAGGATGCATATGTTTGGGTTATAAAATGTCAAAAGTATGAAATTTTTGTAGGAAAAAAAATACTTACATCCCTTACTCTTCACTCTATTCAATTTTAACAACTATTCATGTAATGGGAACTTTACTTCATTAAAATGATCAATCTTCCATCTAGTACAAGCCATAAATAGGTACTTACAACTACCAAATATTTCACAAGGTTGGTAGAGGTAATGAACCTAAATGAGGATAATTAAAATTTAGTTATTTAATAAGAGACTAATGATAATGTTTTGGGTGCCTATAATAATAATTTTTTATAATTTCATGGCTTTACCCTATGGGTAGATAGGATCACTCCAAAGATTTCAATTGTAAATCACCTTATATGCTTTTCTATGGAAGAGAAGCCAAGTTGGACATTTCACTTGAGTTACCAGCTCTTGAGCTGGTACATCATATTGAGATATTGGATAATGATCCTATGGAGATAAGGTGGGTATAACTAATTACCTTAGAATAAGTAAGAGATCATGCTATGCACATAATGGAGTATCACCAAGCACAAGTGAAAAGAAAATTTGACAAGAGAAATAGATAATGAACATATCAAGAAGGAAATATTGTTTTAAAATGGGATCCTAATATATTTAATCTTGGTAAACACACTAAGTTTGATGCATTATGGAGTGGACCTTATGTTATCATTGCTTGAAAGGAGCACAATGCCTTTCAACTTACAAGACTTAATGAAAAAGAATAGAGTATCCTAGTTAATGGGATACACTTAAATCTATGATATTGAAGTTATTTTTATAACTTTTTACATATTATAATAGGTCTTTGTGTTTGATAAGTGCTCCATGCACAAGTGTGTGTCTTCTTTGCTTTGTGTTGTTCCTTCCTCCAAGTGTCTTGTGACACATGTGGTGTGGTGTTTTGTTTTATGTTTTTATAGTTCATTGGGTTCAAGGTGATTATCAAAGTTTTAATTTTTATTCATGACACCAAAGCCTAATGAATCTCTAAACCACTAGTCTTGATGAATAGTCAAGCATGCATTCCTAGGAGGTCACTAAAGATGTTAGCCAAATTTTGGCTACCATAGACTAGTTTCATTAAAAACTTGACTTGTCATGTTTTATGACCTTGATTATAGTCCTTGCATCCTCTTGAAGTCTTTAAATGGTCTTGTTAAAAGTCTTATTAGCATAAATTAAGGTTAATTTTACAAGATTAAGGTAATGTTTGTGTTTGTCTTGTGTTAAGTCTAATCATAGAGTGAAAATGAAATGTGAGGTCAAAAAGTGTCAAAGGTCATAATTTTTCTTTCATAGTCATGTCATGTTTTCACCATCTTGTATTAAAACTTTAATTTTGTTTGTAAAATTTAAAGTTCTTCTGTGAAAACTAAGGTAAACTATCATATAAGGGAAAAAGTGCATATAGTAAAATTAAACACATGAAAAGGACCAAGAAATAATAAAATAAACTTTTCAAAGTATTTTATGTAGTTATCTAACTCCTACTTATGTCATAAATATCATTTAGAGATAGTCTTGTAGGTTCAATGTCCCATTTGAGAAAATCACTCCTTTATAGGTGGTTTTAATCTCTTTTAAAACCTTGGGTGTTTCATTTTTAGGTGATTATTGTTAATGGGTGTCTCTTCACCTTCTATAGACCATATATATAATTTAAAAGTTTTAAAAATTATATATATTTCAAAAATTACATCAGGAACTCCATCACTCCCTTGGCAAGCTCATAAGGGCAATTTTCATATGATCAATACGAACAATATGTTGGGAGTCATGGTATGATATTTTTTATATATAAGAGGGTAATATTAAAATTAAAATTCATTTCCATAATCATAAATTTTTTTCCCCATTATTATGAATAATCATTAAGAGTGGAAAGAGGTCATTATATCTTGTTTATTCAAGTAGGGTCTACTTTTGCTTTTGTTTCTTCACTTCAAGTTTTGATGGATAAGAATGGTTTTTGTGATATGTTTTTAGAGATAAAACAAGTAAATTTAGTTTTATTTTAATCAATAAACTTAACCTTATGAGGTGTCTTCAATAAATAAACTAGTGTCTCAAGTATATGGAACATACCACCCCAGCTACAAGCATTTTGGTTGGTTTGCCATCCTCAAAAGTTTCTAGGTTACTCATTATTAAATTTAAAGAACCTCACTCTTATATGATTAATTTAATCTCTCCTTTAAAAAATTTTATTTGTAGATAGTCCTTCAATAGATGTCATGTTTCTTAATCTTTAGAAGCATGGTACAGTTCATGAACAATTCCCTACATGCCTGATTGCCAAACCTAGACTAAATAACAATGTAAGATCAATAATAGCATGTTATAGCCAAATTTAACAATTTTAGGTCTAATAAAATTATAATAAGATCCAAATTTACTCTAAAAAAAGGTTAGAATGTGTTTTATCCACCCATAGGCCTATAGACCTATAGGTGGGCATTCATGGGACTTAGGTTTCATGTTGAAGATGTTGTATAAATGGAAATATATGGTATCTACTCATGATTATTAATTTTATATTGATTTATCTCACTAAAATAATAAAATGGGCATGAATAAATGCATAGACTCCAACTTTCATACATAAGATGTACACATGAGCTGACCTCATGCACATGCCTACACATACAAATGATCAATTTGAGATTGCATAGTGTTAGTTAGAGGTCCACTATACATTGAGATAGATGATATGAAAATTGAAAATGAGTTTATATAAACTAAAAGTGTTGAAGACCCAATAATATGTCCACCCAAGAAAAAACTAGACCTACACTGTCTAGACTTCCAAGTCCTCATTTTAGACAAAAGCAAATTATCATGTGAAGGATAAAAAGTGAAAGAAACATGAATCAGTTTATAAATGAAATAAAACACATACCAAAGGATACACCTAAAATATTTTAAAGTCAAAATAATGCTAAGATGATTGGGTCTACACACTTAGATACTCATACACAGACCTATGTATGAATATAAGAATAAAAGTTTGTAGAAACTATGAAAGGTCAATATAAATTGTAGATAAATTAGGAGTATATTTAAATAAATTTTAATTAATTTCAATGTGTGAATGACCTAATTAAATAAATTCCAAATTTTAGGCCTTAACACTCTAATCACTCAACGATCACATACAACCATAATTTGAGAATGTATAAAATACATGTATATGTGTGAGGATTTAGGGTATTCAAAGTTATATATGGTCAAATAATGTTATAAAATTTTAAATAAACTAAAAAATTTTATTATTTTTCTTAGTGGTTTATTTTGATAACCTAAACCTCTTTAAGATATAGTCAAACCCCTATCCACCACCTTCGAGATTGAATCTATAATTGACCCTAAAGTTGAACAGAGAATGTAATGAAAACATTGGTTTAGAGATCAGATAGGTAGAACAAGTACAAAGGGAATTTTATGTTATATAACCTAAAAAGGAAGGTCATAGAAAGGTTATCAAATAAGAATCACTTGGATCTTGAACACACATAGATAAATACTCCTACAAGCTTGCTTAGAGTGAGAGGGTGAATACCTGATAAATTATAAAATAAGTATAATAGAACTAAAATAAAATTAAAGCGATTTCACAATGATAATATTTCCTCATAAAATCATTACATTCAGTGAGAAAGGGTGGCAATGTTGATAGGCTTATTTAGCCCTGGTAAGCCTAAGACTACATAGGTAGACATATATATGTAGTCACATGAAAAGTGGTTTGATGAAAGTGAAATGAGAATCTAATGGAATTGGTAAGTGTAAAATGTTCATACAGACCCTATAATAACACCAATGGATAAAATGAGAAAATAAAATTATCAATTTGGCTTATGAGACCTCCTCAAGGCTCACTAGGTGCAGAAATATAATTCAAGACCAACTTTATCTTACTTTTAGGGATAAATTGGATTTCAAGGATGGGGAAGGGGTCCCTAAAATTTAATCTCTTATAATCATTTGTTCTTTAGGTATCCAAATTTCATGAACAATGCCTAAGAATGCAAACCACTCTTCAATGGCAAAGTTTAGACCCAAGGATTAACTTATTATGATTGGATCATTGTGGAGAGAATTCATGGGAAATTAATCACCTAGGGATATTTAAATAAAATTTTATATTTAAAAATTTCACATTTGTTGAAGAGTTAATACGCTAGGGTTTATGAGTAATCATTAAGAACTTAAACCACTTTAAACCCTCCTAAAACCCTAATAAGGACCTGATGAGAAAGATTGACCTCAAAATTAAATTAAATGACTTGGTTTGATATTTAAACCATCTAAAAATCATTTTGGACTCATTTAAGGTTCTCAACATGTATTGCTATTGTACCTACAACTGCATGGACTATATTTGATGCCATGTTTTGTAAGGTTTTAAGGTGTTTTATAGGGTTTTGAGCAATATAACGCTTACAAACTATTGTGTAAGGTTTTTTGGGATTTATTATACATATTAAATCCATAAAATCCATACAATACATCCTAAAAGTATGCCTAAAGGTATAGTTTTTGAAGATAGTCTAAAAAAGGCTTAAGAAAGGACTAATTTCTTGGACCATTTAATGGTTCTCATATCCTTGCCAAAATTAAGTCTTGTACTTTCCCATTGGAATCAATTCAAGATGGATATTATATATTCATATTGAAAATAATTATTTTGAGTGTGTTGTTTTGATTAATTCTTAGTGATAGTGTATGCACATCCTTACATTTGTCCTTCATGTTCATGACTCTATGTAAGTTTGTTTCCTCTCATAGTTTATAGGAAGTGACATACCTAGTTTGCTTAGTTATAAAACTAATAAATCATTAGTGTTTTCTACTATCACATATTCGTTGATCATCATAAACTCTTGAAACCTTCTTAACCTTTATGTTGAAACATAAGCGTGATTAGGACTATTTTGGAGTAGCATAATCAGATTATAGTTTCATAATGCATTATTAACAAGCTAAGGACCTCATGTTTATTTCATCACCTTTTAATTTATTTGTTATCATTAATATTGATTTCTCCCTTTTACATGTCAATAAATTAGTATAGTTATTAGTGTAGGTTTTGTACTTGGGAGCTATCCCAAAATTTAGATGTTTCATCCTTTTGTAAGGTCACCCACAACCTTAGATCATGTCCATTGCATAGATTAGGTTGAGAGGGATTGAATCACCCTCTCAAGGGTAAAAATTTGAGCTATAACACAACCCTTGATAACCTTAACACAACCTAAAAACATTACTACACCTCTTGATCTAAAAAATAAATATGATCTAAGGTTAGGCAATAGTCAACCTACCACTAGTAAGATCAACTATAACATAATCAAGGATATGAAAAGGATAAAAATGAATATAACCCTTCAATAATTGGCATAAATTATTAAACAAAGTAATTTAATCCATAAGTCTCTTATGGATAAGAGCACTTATCCTAAAAATAAGGATGTGTCTAATATTAATGTTGTGATACATAAAGCAAAGGCTAAGGTTTCACCCTTATTACTAATTATTTGATTATTTAGAATAAATTTTCATAATTTCTTAGTTGATTCAAATCCCTCAGCAAATATCATGATTGTATGGATTTTCAATAAATTAGGACTGGTCCCTATATAAATAGATAAGGCATTGGTCCAATTAAATAAGTCTAAAGTCAAGGTTTTAGGAAAAAAATTTAATGTTAATATGTAATTATATATTGAACCAATAATGTAACAACTCATAGACATACAAGTCATTGAAATCCTAGAGGCATATGGCATGTTGCTAAGTAGAGATTGGTCCAAATCACTTAATGGTTATATGGAAACATATGAATCCCATATTTGGATGTCATGGAGAAGAGTGAAAATTAGATAAGTATTGATATAGATCCATTTATGTAGATGATTATTATAGAATATAATGTAATCAATGAACAAGTCAATTTTACCTCCATAGATTTAGGTGTTTATACTCTGACTATAAAACCAACAAAGAAGAAATAACTTGATTGAGATCAAAGTTTATGTATGTGGTCTTTGTATTTTGATGGAGATATCTATAAACAAGGTTGGGGAGTAGGTATTGTACTTATTAATCCTTATGATAAGAAAATGTATCTACATATAGATTATAATTCCATTTTAACAACATAGTATAATATGAGTCATTAATCTTATTATTATAATTCATATATAGGTATGATGTACATCAATTAAAGTTATAAAATTATTCTAAATTAGTCATCAATCAAGTAAAAAATAAATTTCAATGTAATATTTCCCATTTAAATAAGTACAGGTACCACACTTGGGATTTGATAGAATATTTAGATACATTTAACATTTTTGTTGTTCCTAGAAATCATAATGCCATGGTAGACTCACTAGTTTTTTTTAACCTTACACCTTTGGATAATATGAATTTTCAAAAAAAAATTATTGAATTGGTTTCATTATGTAATTGATAATGTTAATAATTTTTAAGTGTTTGATGATGTTAAACAAATTCTAGATTTCCTTTCAAATTTCAAAGATTTTGAAATATAATTTCTTGATGAGGATGAGAGAAGTGATTTGAATGAAGGAAATTGTGATGTTGATGGAGTTATAAACCTAAAGTATAATAAAATACTAATGGAATGATATCATTATAAATTTTATTAGACTTAGTAAGCCTTGTAACTAGGCCTAAAAGATTTGTTATCCCCAATCAAAGGTCACAAGTTATTAACATGGGGATGGTTGGTCAACCTTAGAACATCATTATATTGATAGAATACAATGATGGGGAAATTTATATTTTACAAAGGATGTTAATACATTACCAAGACATCATTTCTTGGACTTACAGTGACCTAAAGGTGTTTAATCCCAACGTCATGATGCATAATTTCTTCTCTAAACCTGATAATAAGCCTTTTAAATAGTGTTATAGATCATTCCATCCTATTCACAATCCACTCATCCTAAATTAATTTTAGAAGTTTTTTTCAGCTAGTATAATCTTTCATGTGTGACATTCAACTTGGGTAGCTAATTTAGTGCTAGTTATAAAAAATAATGAAGACTTTTGTCTTTATATTGATTTTAGGAATTTAAATCAAGCTTTAGACAAGGATAATTATCCACTACCATATCTAGATGAATTCATATGAAAGGTCAGTGGATATAAGATGATGTATTTCTTAGATGGGTTCTCAAGATACAATAAATTTTTAGTTTACATTGAAGACTCATCTGAGATAACCATCACCATAATGTGTGGCATGTTTGCTTAGAATAAAGTAACTAGGCCTAAAAGATTTGTTATCCCCAATCAAAGGTCACAAGTTATTAACATGGGGATGGTTGGTCAACCTTAGGACATCATTATATCGATATAATACAATGATGGGGAAATTTAGATTTTACAAAGGATGTTAATACATTACCAAGACATCATTTCTTGGACATACAGTGACCTAAAGGTGTTTAATCTCAACGTCATGATGCATAATTTCTTCTCTAAACCTAATAATAAGCCTTTTAAATAGTGTTATAGATCATTCCATCCTATTCACAATCCACTCATCCTAAATTAATTTTAGAAGTTTTTTTCAGCTAGTATAATCTTTCATGTGTGACATTCAACTTGGGTAGCTAATTTAGTGCTAGTTATAAAAACTAATGAAGACTTTTGTCTTTATGTTGATTTTAGGAATTTAAATCAAGATTTAGACAAGGATAATTATCCACTACCATATCTAGATGAATTCATATGAAAGGTCAGTGGATATAAGATGATGTCTTTCTTAGATGGGTTCTCAAGATACAATAATTTTTTAGTTTACATTGAAGACTCATCTGAGATAACCATCACCATAATGTGTGGCATGTTTTCTTAGAATAAAATTCTCTTTGAAATAATAAAATTTGGCACCAATTTCCAAATAGCCATGGACATATCATTTAAGGGGTTAATTGGTAAGTACATTATTGTTTATATAGATGACTTAACATTTCTTTCCAAATATAGATCATACCATTTGAAACACTTTCATAATATCTTTGAATGTTGTCATCAATTTGGTATTTACCTCAAAACAAAAAAAAATATTTGATGTGAGACTGAAGGTAAGATTATTGGTAACATAATTATGAAATAAGGTGTGTCAATTGACCCTAAAAAATTTGATGTCTTTTCTAAAATTCAATTACCAAATAGTAATAAAAAGCTAAAATCATTTTTTGGTCAAATTAATTTTGTATGGATATTAATTTTAGGTTTTCATGATTTAATGAAACCTTTAAATTCCATTTTAAAATAAGAAGCTAAATTTTAGTGAACGCCTACCTCACAAAAATACATTAAATAAATTAAAGATTCCATAATGAAAGCCCCCATTTTGGTTAGCCTAGATTACAAAAAATATTTCTAATTGTATTAATTTGCATGTGATCATACCATTGATACCATCCTTACTCATTTATTGTAAGATATAGATCATATTATAGCTTTCATGAGCACAAATTTGAAGGAATCTGAATTAAAGTACCTTGTTTTGGACAAGCAAGATTATGCACTGGTAAAGGATGTAAATAAATTTAGACATTACATCCTAAAGAAAAAGCATTTATTCTATGTTTATAGATACTACTATCAAAATTATGTTGGGTAGAATGAACATGGGGAAATAAAATTACATTCGGTCTCAAAAATTTAATAATATGACATTGAAGTTAGGCCCATGAAGTTGATTTGAAATCTAGGTCTGTCATAATTTATCTCTAAAATTGATCTTGATATTATTGTGTTCCAAGTGAATAATTATGAAATAAATCACAACCCCAAGTATTAATATATTACTCGTTACTTTCTATATGTTTCCCCACTAGCTGGATTGGGTAGGACACAAAAAATATCATTAAGGATGAATGTTTCCCACTACATGCTAAATAAAGATGTCTTATACCATAGAAATCATGAAGGGATTTTCCTAAAATGCTTAAAAAAATGGGAAGTACTAGATGTAATGACTTATTTCAATGATAAATTAGGTAGTAGCCATCCTTCTAAGAGTGTGACAATGCATAACATCTTAAGGGCTAGTTATTATTGACCAACATTATTAAAGGATGTTCATACACATGTGAGATATTTTAATCCCTATTAAAACTTTTAGAAAAATACAACTAATTTTTCTATGCCCCTTAGATAGTAATATAAGAAACATCACTTTTCCCAATGGGGCTTGGACTTCATTGGAGTCATAAATCCAAACTCTTCAATTGGACATAGATTCATTACAACAAATGACTATTACACAAGGTGGGATAAAACAAAAGTAACCAATAACAAAACTATTGATGAGGTGATTAGATTACTTGAATAAAATATTACACATAGGTTCAACACAACTATGGAACTTATATGTGATAATGGTCCTAGATTCCAAGCAACTAAGTTGACTAAGTGGGCATATCATAATATAATTGCATTGAAGTTATCTTCAAACTATTATCCTAAAGGAAATGGTCTCATTGAGTCTATAAATAAGAATCTAATAAATGAAATTAATATATTAGTAGAGGAGAAACCATGTAGTTGGAATCTTCTACTCAAGTATGCTTAATGGGATGATCAAATAAGACATAATAAACATCTTAAAATATCCCTTTCATGTTTGTTTATGGCATGGAACCAATATTTCCAATGACACTCAAAAGACCCACATATAATTTCATCAATGAATACATGGAATAAAATAAGATATGTGGGTCTAGCCTATTGGACATTATTCATATGGATGATATGAGATATGAAGACTTGTAGAATTTTAGGAAAAACCATGTAGCTATTAAAAGATGGTTTGATATAAAAACACAATTGAAATGCTTACACATTTCAGACTTAGTTTTATTATGCCATGATTAAAAAGGTCAGGATTCTAAGCTAAGTTCTATTTGGACTGGTCCTTATCAAGTTTTAGAATTATTAAGATATAATGATTTCAGATTGAAATATCTATAAGGGAGTGACTTACAACTACCAGTCAATGGATAGTTTTTGAAGCACCATTACTTAGTTGTCCCATCCAACACCATTTTAGAATGATTTAGGACATTTGATTTATGTATATAATATATAGTGTTTCATGATTTATTAGTTTAGGTTTGGTTTTTAATATTAATTTGCTTTCTTTGATTTTGTTTTTCTTGTTTTTTCCCCACAACTCATTCGAGTTGGCATGTTTCATTTGAGCTGCTAGTATATTTTTATTGTGTTGTCTAAAACTAAAATAATTAGGGTTGAATACTTTATATATCATGGGAAATCAATTATGTTGGAGATAGTCTCATGTATTTACTAATTTATATCTCCCCTTGTATCCCATTAACTAAAATTATACCCAAAAAATAAAGCATGTGAAAACCAACATTGAATCAAAACCAGGTGTAAGAAGTAGAAGACAAAATAATAATATGTTGAAATTGAGGTGTGTTTTGGCTCAATTTTATTGGTCACTTCAAATGATGAGTAAGTTCATGAGTATCATTCAGTTTCTAGTAGTTAGATAGTAATTAGTCATTCTTAAACAACTCTATAAATTATAAGTAATTTATTTGTACATTTCCATAAGTGTGAAGGTAAATAATTCAAAATAAAACTTGTGGATTTATAAAAATTTATTTTCTTTTCTAAACCATGAATTGTACTTAATTAAACAACTAAATAAAATGGAAAAATTATTGTTTTAAAATTTGTCTTAGTAATTAAAATTTTCTAAGTTTGTCATTATACCCATGGCTTGGTTTCCAACCCTCAATAAATAGAGCTAAAAAATAATTTCAAGGAAAATTTTGGAGGAAAACCAACTAAGAATATACAATCCAAGTATTCTTCAAAAGGTTTATTCAATAAATATGCACCATAGAATTTCCAACCTAGTTGGTAGTGAAGCAAGGCCTTGAGTGGGTCTAGGGGTATCTATTTTAGGGTTATAAATACATGGATGGAGGCAAAGAAATTCCCATTCCATTCCCCCATGATGAATAACCAATATTATCACTCTTATAAATTCTATTTTATTACATAGGTATAAATTATTTTATGTGAATTTAAGAGCTATAAAAGAATCAATTAATTTTACACACACTAATGGTTTGATGTTTAATTGGAACTTAGTATGCCACATGTTTAAAAAGACTTCAATCCCTTCATATTTTTTATTTTTTATAAGAAATTATTTGTATTTTATGCTTGTTACCTATGTGTGAAGATTTACAATCTAGGTTTTGAATGTTGATGTAAAATTCTCCCAAGGTCACTATTTGTTGGGTCCAACACACCCCATTGTCATATTTTAAATCGGGACCCTCTTGTTCTGGTTTGGTCTTTAATTTTTGGGTTTATAGATATAACTCTATTCCTTATGATTTATTCATTGATATTAAAGAAGTTTGGATTCAATTAATTTAAACATAAAAGGTTCCATGTCTGATCTACCCAATCTAATGGTGCCTCTAAAATATTTTATTTCGATTCAAAAGTGACCAAGTCTTTATAATTTCCCATTATAAAGACTTAGTTGATATCGATTATACACTAGGATATTCAAAAAGCTCTCAAACTTTGAAAATAATATGAATTCATTATTATGGATTGAATAATAATATTATATGTTTGATCTCAAAATTTAGACTTTGTTTTACACGTGTGAATTTTTTCAAATTTTGGTTAACTTACTAGTGACTTCATCTGCCTTTGTTATTTTGTTGCCTTGAATTTTCTAAAAAAATTAAAGACTTCTCAGGGTCCCTTATATCCTTTCACATGTCCAAATCTTGTTAATTCATGGGTTTGGAGTCAAATATTTTTGAAAAATCACTATGTATTTATAAATCCTTGTGGCCCCAAAATTGTACCACATGGCATAATCTTAGTGACCTGTATTGATAGATAACAAATTATTAAATCCTTGGAGCCTCAAAATATTGAATCCTTGTAACTTTGTGGGTAATATAGTATTAACTCATAATATTTTTATGTTAATTACATTACAAAGTATTTTGGCCCTAAGGCCTTGAAAATCTTCCATCTAACATCCTCCCAAGATCTTGAGAGCTAAAAGTGATTATAACTTTAGATTAAAGCATGAAGAGTCTAGGAGCCTAAGAAGAAACCATTTAGCCATAGTGATGACAAATTTAAATATAAAATAAAATCCAAGGGGTGATGACACACTACCAAGAGGCAAAGTGGGACTTGGTGGGGAAATCCAATATCCTTACAAAGGGAAATGAATGCAAAGTCAAGAATAAAACATGTGGCTAATGGATTAGGGACTAAGGCCAACAAAGTAAACAAGTGGACTTGAACCACATCAATTGGTGGAGTCATCATAAAAGGTACATGATTAAATTATGTATCCCATTAAAATATCATAATGGCTCAAATAAAGGAAAATATTATAATAATTAATTAGACTAGATTTTAAGGGGTCTGACTACTTAGGGGAAGTACAGTAAGAGAATTGGTGGATTTTTTACCTTAATATTCTCCCAGGTGGGCTGAATAGAAGAATCAAGAAAATAATTGGCCCAAAAGGGAGAAGTTGGGATATAATTTTAGTTAGAAAATATTCACAATTATGGAGATAAAGTAAATATTATTTGGATTTTCTTTGAGATTGAATGGAATATTCTAACTGATTGTAATTGTAATGGTCTGGAGTAGCATTCATGGCCAATGATGGGAGACTTTCACTACTTAGAGACAAGTCCCATTCTCTTTTTTTATAAAAATTTAGTCCACATTTTTATAAAAATGGGGGATATTTTATGCACCAAATATCTATTGAAATTATGATAGGGTCAGTCATCTCTTTCCTTTTGTTTTTTTATCTTGCTATTATCTATCTGTAGGGTACACTTAAATGCTTTTGTAATAACACTAAAATAGCTAATTGTATGGTTTAAAATTCATTTTTTAATTTACTAATGTACTTAATTTATTTATGGAATAAAATTTATTAATGTTAAGAAGAGAATCTAATTATTGTTTAATAATGAATATGTAACTAGATTATGCATTAGTTAGTCTAATTGGTTCAAAATTTCCATTTTTTTAGAATTGATGTTGTGTCAAGATAGTGTGTGAATTAAATACATGTATTTCATATGATTTTTTAATAAATGTTAAGGGTAATATGTTTAATTAATTACTCATAATCCTACCCATTAAGTTTTTTGTTATGTGCTATAATTAGACCTACTACATAATGGTATAATTGTGATCAGGCATGTTTTTTATTTTCAACATTAATGACCTTATGTCAGTAAAAGAACCACTTACTTTACTGCCTTAATATTTATCCCCTTTTATCTTTTTTTACAATGAATATTTTATCCATTATATTATAGTATGATACATATGTGAATGAGAAAGTGAGGGAGTTAAGAAAACATCAATAAGCTTTCTCATAAAATACATATTGTATTGAAATTTTGATGATTAATTTCCATTTCTCACCTAGCTAAATTATTTTAAATTTTCAAGCCCTTGGATTTAACTAGACAGATCTTAAAAAAGAATAAACAATATGTCGCATGTGTTTTCATCCCATCAGATTAGTTAACCCAATACTATATATTTTTTGGGTTAAAAATTGATACAAAAATTTTGTAAATAGGGATAATTAATATGCCCCAATTCAACCACATTTCCCAAATATGGAAATTAGATAGAAATAAAATTACCTTATATAGTAATTATAATGTGAATAGTTATATGAAGGATATCAAGAAGAATAGCATCCTAATATAATAAATGTAGAAAAAATAGACACAAGGTTGATTCACGTCCCCATTTCAAATATGTAATTCATTATATAGATAAGTATAAATTGATAGGTGAGATGCCCCAATATAATCACAAAAAGTGACAATTGATATGACTCAATGTAATGATATGACTTTATGAGGGATATATATAACAATGAAGCATACAATAGTATTATACCCCAATAGATGCATGGTAAGACTTTAAAATTAAAAGAAACAATATTAATATAATAATAATATTAGCATATGTGATATATATCATGGCACAAAGCATATGATATCACATATCATAGTAAACCAATGTAACTTCACATAATAATTTAACCTCATAGATTAAATGTAACAATCAAATAAGCAATGTGACTAACAATAAATAAATTGCACATACATGACATGATATCATGACTAGAGGATGCTCATTTTACAAGAAAATATTAGATTTCCATAGCCCCATTTGAAATATTATCATTTATTGCTATGTATTTTAATCATGATCATGTTATCCTTTGTTATTGGTGGAAAATGAGATATTATTATTGATCTAATTTATATTCACCATATTTAAACCTTATAATAATTTTTATTATGATCATTTTAGAGTTATTTATTATTTAATAATTCGTTAATAATTAATTATTATATGGTTTACTTTGATGGTAAAAATACTACTTATGTACTTTATATTTATGTAGGTGCATATGAGATTATGGCACTAACTAAATCCATTAAATTTTCCATTGACCCTAGGCATATGCATACTTGGTTTTAAAATTTTATGGATGTAAATGTAGTTATGTAGAAATGTGATTTCACTTTACATTATGATCCTGATTTTTTACCATGTTGGCTTCTAAGGAAATATTTAGTCATTACTATTTGATATTTTACTAATGTGGATGGAAAAATCATATCACATTAACAATTTTCACTAATTTTTATTTGGTGAGTTTCCAAATTTTTGCATCACTAAGTTAACTCTTAGGCTACTTATACATCATAAAATTGGTGACCAACATAGCTAGTAAGATTATTAGAAAACTAACTAGGCATAATTATGATTATTTAGCTATAAGGTAAATTTATTGAGGTGGTTTCATTAGTTAAACCATTTGGGAATTTATTTTTGAATTAAATTATGGAAAATCTTGTGTTAATAAAGGAATTTTTACATATGGTAAATAAAATAAAAAACATTTGATTGAAATATTATATGCCTTAAAAAAATATCTATTGATTTATCATCCCATTGAGAGACCTTGGTAAGATTGTTTTCAATACCACCACTAAATTATTTCATGGGATATGATATTTATCAACCTTTTTTAATTTGAAAACAATACAGGAATTTTAAGATATTGTTTATGATTTATTAAAATATAAAACCATATGTATCCCTTGGAAGAATTGAATTTGATTATGTTTAAATTAAAGTGGTAAAACTTTTTGGAAAATTTAGAATCCTAGCAATTGGGTAAGTTGTGTACCTGTTGACAATTTTGCCAACATTGGTCAAAGTTACTTATGTGCAAGTTTTCAAGAAGACTCCATTCATGGATTAAAGGTAAAAATGGGTAATAAAATCATAATATAACATTAATAAGATATAAACCATGCTTAATAATAACTCACAAGTTGAAATTTTGACAAACATTTATTTTATTCCTCTAACTAGCTATTTGCAAGCTACTGAAGGCAATTTTCAAATGCTCGATACATGAAGCTGAAGAGGAGTTGGATAAAATGGTATCAGGAGATTTTTGGGACCTTATTATATAAATTTTATATTCATTTTTTTCATGTTAAATATTATTAATTTTATAACAATTTTTAAGAAGAATAGGTGCTCTAAAATCCTTCTTAAACCCTCATTTACTCGGTTTTAAGCAGTATGTTTGAATTTTTGATTTTTTTTTGAGAGAGATAATGGTTTTTTTATAAATTATTAAGAATATATGAACTTTATAAACCTTTATAAATCTAAATTTCATTGAAAATTATGAACAAATTTAAAGGCTCTAGCATTAGGGTTTTAAGCAAGTAAAAGAGATAATCAAAAAAGGCAAATTTTGAGAGGTTTAAGTGATTGTTTGAAAACATAAAAATATGTTAATGATAATAGGGTTTATAAAATTTAATAATTAAAAAATAATTATGTATTTATTCCTTATAAAACTCAATAAAATGGAAAAATATAGACCTATAGGTGTTCAAAAATGAAATTGGGCAAACTAGTCACAACCAAAAAGTGTATATTTTGAGTTTTATTAAACTAAAACTCTTAAAATTTTATATGGTGGTATTTTTTTAATGATATTTAATGTTTTAAAGTGTTTTAATTTCATTATTTTACCTTATTAGAGATAATTTCTAATATATAGGTCTGATCGTGAAGGGAATGAAGGTTTCTTCATGTTTTTTTCTCACAAATGGAGTTAGAAATGGGTGCTTCAGGTCCCTCTAATGGAAAAAATTGATTTTAAAGTGTGAATAATTAATTTAAAGGTATAAATAAATTATAATTAAATTAAAACCAATTCAAAATAGGCTTATCTCATTGAAAAACATCTCCAGGTCATCCCCAAGGTAACACACAATAACTTTTTTTTTAATTTTTTGTAGGGAGTTTGGTGTAGAATTTTAGATATTTTCAAAATTTTAAAATTATGAACTATTTATAAATATAAAAAAATCATAGGATTAGTTTTTTTATTGGGAATTTAACTCATTTTATACCCCCTAATCCAAATATAGGTTTGTTGAGAATAAAAGAGCATCATAGACCATAAAATGGTGTTTTTTAGAGTTGTACATGGAGTTTGGAGATGAAATTTTGTTTTAAGGTCTTTAAAAACATTATTATTATGTTAAAATAATATTTTTATCATTTTATATTATAATTATTAATATCCATAAATTTTTTGGCTCTCATAGTGCACTCGAGAAGCTTGTCAAAGTTACAAGTCAAGATAAGTGGAGCTCAAAACATGCAAAAATGGATAAGTTGAGTTCAAGTTTTTATAAATATTTAAAGACACATTTTAATTAAAAATAATAATTATAACATAATAATTTAATTTATATCTTACTATCCCCCCTTTGGGTTAAATTTTAAAAAATCAAAAAAGTCAAGTTGTATGCAAGTTACAAGTCAAGATAAGTGAAGTTAAACTTAAAGTGTGAAGTCAAGATAATTCCAGTTAATTCAAGATACAAGTGGAGGTAATTAAATTATAAATTTAATATTAATTAAATACCAATATAATTTAAATAAATACCAAAAAGAGTTAACTAAATAAGATCAAAATTTGTATGCAAGATCATAACAAGTTAACTCAAGATTCAAGATGCATGAAGAACCTTTTGAATTTTTAAAAATGCAATAATAATACCCCTCTCTCATACCACACAATATTAAATAATTTTTTTTTAAAAATAAAATGACACATTGTAATTTAGGTGGAATTAAAATTGGAATTGAAGGTCGAGTTTAAATTTGAATTGAATTTTTAGTTGAAGCAAGAGTGGACTAGGACTTGCATGTGGACTCATCTAGAACTTCTTGTCTTCTCTCGCTATTATTATTATTTTATATATGTACATTAATTTTTTAATTATTATGATATTATTTTTATTTTGGATTATATAAACTCTACCAAAAAATTTTACTACATCACCTTTGAAGAAATAAAGAACTGGATTTTCCTCCATTCTCAAGCTTTCATAAAGTGTGTGTTTATTATTCATTGATAGAACTTAGTGAATTACCCTATTGCCTAGGTATATTTATGAGTAATTCACATTTATTAATAAAATTATAAATATTTTAGGTCATATACAATGTCTAAGTCTACTTTCTACCTAATCTATAATTAAATTTAACCATTGTGCATTCCTTCATAGCTACTGTAAGTGTTTGCCAAGGCCTCTATGTGAAATACTAATGCAAGAATAATTATATGATAATGAATTTAACATGTGTAAGTTTATTTGGATTCCAATTTTTTTAATTTATCTTCATAATTTAAACCAACATTGGTTCATCACACAATATTTTAGTTTTCCTTTCCATTTTTAGTTTTAGCATTGTTCTTTTACTCTTGTTCCTAGTCAAGAAAGCACTATCTAAGAGAGTTTAGATATAAGTGCATGAATTTAATAAAGTTAATTATCCTTTAATTTATATTTTATATCTATCATAATTTTACCCACACCTTGGAGAGGTTCCATTGTATGAATAGAAGTGAAGATAATACCACCCCATGAAATTTATTTTAATTCTTGAATTAATTTTAAGTCTTAGGAAATAGAGATCACAATGGGATTAAGTTCAACACTGATATAAAATGTGAAGGAATAATATGGAATTTGGAGTCCATTACTAAGCATATTTTTTGGAATATTTTCATAGGAGTTTCTAGAAACTTTAGTTGAAAACATTGAATCAAAAGTTAGGGCTATGGCTAGGGTTTGAATCATTATGGTTATTTGACTTTTATTTTCATAATTTCTTGTCATGGGTGACTATTTTGGAAAAACCATGTTTTATTTTTGGCTCAACCCATACATACATAAAAGTAATTTTTTTAGTGTCATTCATAGATGGCATGATTGGGAGTTATAGTGATGGTTTAAATCAATCAAGGTATGAGTACATAGTCTTTTTAATATTTTTGTATTACTTTATAAAATTATATTATTTGATTAGTATTATATAATGTAATATGGAGTTTTTATTACACATTTTTATTAGGTATTTCTAATAATATATGTATTAATATTATTTTGGTTCAACTTATATGGTATTCCTTTATTCATGTACATGTAATTTTCGATGGGGATACATAGATGTTTTATACCTAAATGGTTTTATTAGAAAATTATGAAGTTTTGCATTTTTTGTGTTGTTTTTGACATTTATTAAGGATATATAATAGTTGGAAGAACATATGAGTTTGAGACTGAACTTATTTCCATTTTCAAAACTTGAAAATAAAAAAGGAAATGTTCTATTTTAAATTTATTTATCTTTGCCCATTTGTTCTTCTAAATAAATGCTGGAGAAAATATGAATAATAGATGGAATGGAAAAATAGATTTGGAACTATGCATATTGTTAGAAAACATGGTTATTTTTCATAATTTTGAACTTGTACATTTACTAGGTATTTTGCATATATCTATATTGAAAATTTCAATGGAAAAAATGTTAAACCTATAACTACACTTTTTCATTGATTATAAAGGTAAACTAGAACTGCGCTTTAGTTGGTAATAAGGCTAAAAACATAATTTTTTATTGAGTTTACTTTATTTAATATTAAGTTAAGGTTTGATAGATAAATTTAAAATTATGGCTTCAATCTTCTATCTCCTAAAAATCGATCTAGTAGTGAAATTGAAATTTTTAAAAAATAATTATTTTATATAGTTAAACCCAGAAAATACTTGACATTGAAATGATTTTTATATGTATATATGGTGTTTATATGCATAATAAAATGTGAGTGTATGCATTCATGAAAATTCATATAATTATATGAATGCATTTGCCCATTTAACTATTCAATAGATTCTATGAGAAAATTAAATAAAATGATTGGGCTTAAATATCTAGAATTATATTCTAGTTGCTTTATTCTGAACCTCTTAATTTGGTCATCAAGGAAATTTATTTATTCTATGTTATTCTATTGAAATAATTATCATTTCAAATTTTTATTAATAACTTGAAGTATCATGAAATAATTAAATGATTGGATGGATTTTTTTTAGTCATTTAATTAAGGAACTAGACTTGATTGCCATTATAGGTTTGGAATTATTTGTGATTAGGTTTACTATGGTAATATGAATTTTTTTATGGAAATTGATCTTAACATGGATATACATAAACTTAAATCATTTTATTATTTGGAATAAATAAATATTAATAGAACAATAGTTGTAACATTAATTTAAGTGAATGGAATATTATTATTCAAAATCAAGGAAATAATATGGGTTTAATTTTTTTATGAGTCAAAATTTTGGATAATATTTGGTAACAATGAACTAAGGTCCCACTTAGGTAATATCTTAACATATCTTCATCAAGAATTGAAATTTTATTTAGAGTGTATCATAATTACAGATATAAGCAAGACTTAACGAAAAGTTTGGTCACTAATAGAACCATATGACCTAAATAAACATTACCTTATAAATATCTACATCAAACATTTATCACATGCAAATTCATATGTATGGAATCTCATTTTATGTGCTCAATAAAAAATTATCATTCATTATGGAGTTCTCATTAACTTAGGTGCTCATTAACTTACATAAAGTAGGAGTCACTCTAGGGTTAAATGGAAACCATTGATTTGTTGTTTATATGAGTTGATTTTTTACTTGTTTGAATTTATTACTAATCTTTTCAATATGTGACCCACTATTGAATAAATTAAATTAAGTCTTAGTCTTATATTACTTGAATAACAGTAATATAAATTACTTATTTATTGATGTGTAAACAATGTAATGTCATATATGTATTATTTATCCATATAATTTTGTAACAACCTTAGCTACCTATTGGTAGATATCTATATAATAATGAATGGTAGATACCTACTTTTTAACCCTAAATGATAATTTTTAATAATATGGTTATTTTATTTATTGAATAATCTATTGAATCATTGCATGAATATATGTACATGGGTTATAGGAAAGGAAATAAATATTATTCTAATTTAAGGATATGTTTAAATGATTATAAGGAAAGTGGCAAGGTTATTTTCTTTACGAATCGTTAAATTATATTTTATTTAGTTAGATATATGAATAATAAATCACGTGAATAAAAATATCATGCAATAAGAAATATTTTTCTTAATAAAAAATGGAATTTAAAATTTAATTCATGATCATTTATGTGTGTTATGTTAAACAACAAAAAATTATAATAAGACTAGGAAATGTATAATGATATATCTAAGAATTGATTCATAATTTTGGTAGGAATTAATCAAATATAATATCGATAAAAATGACTTATTTTAAATCTAATTCATGAAATACAAACTATAAATATGATTAACATTGACTTAATTTAAATATTATGATTTCATGATGATAAAAAAAATTATAATGAATTTTGGGTGATGCCGTAATAAAATCTTGAGGATTGTTTGATAATCATGATTTGGAAAGCAATAAAGTAAATAAAGTGGGAAAAACATGAATCTTAAAATTAATCAATAGTAATTATGAACTAAATTAGTTATGGTTACAAAATTTAATTATTAATAATTATAATAAAGCTAAAAGACAATAATTATCAACAATATTAAGATTAAATATTTCTTATAAAATTGTAATAGAAACCTAAGCTGAAAATGAAAGAGGGAATATATAAAATATTACATTGGCTTAGGTATTGACATATAGTTTTGTATGAATTATGTTATTATCAAAATTATTAATCAAATGAAACAAATTTGAAGAGGCATCACCTTTAAGTGACAAATAAATGCATATTTTTTGATAAAGAATTATCTATGGAAAGTTAATTAAGACAACATATGAGAACAAGGGTGAAATAATTTAATAAGCCATTGATTATATTAAGTGTAAAATTAATTTGATGGTTCATCCTAGTTGATAAATATATAATTTTACTACCTAGATGTTAAGGACTTGATCCTCTCAATTATAAAGAGACTAGTAAATGACTATGGAATTAGTTAGACTTAGAAGCACTTGGATTAAATATCATGATTAATGTTTAATCTTAAAATGAAATGTGACAAGTTCTAAAATTTTATCAATCAATAATATTCATATTGGTTAAAGTGATAACCCAATAATTAATTCATGACTTAAATTTTCACAAAGCTAACAGAGATAATATGAGTAACACAGGTCATCACTTCACTCATATTACACATAATACAAGATAATAATTTAAATGTATGTTACATCAAGTGTTAAAATTGTGTAACTTTGTATTACATAAATGTTTATATGGTGGGGTAGGGGAATGAAACCTTAATATTGTGGTCTCTATATATAGTATTAGAGTTCATGTTGATTAAAAATAAGGAACTCTAGGTGAATAAATTTATTTAAAACTTCACAAAATAACTCCCTATTATTTATATAGTAAGGATGGTGAGAAAATACCCAGATTGTGTAGGACATAGAGATAAAAATCATGAAAATAATAGGGAAAGGAATGTCACCTAGATTTTGTGTAATAACAATATTGATAATAATTTGGATAATAGTGAGAACTAGTAACAACATGGGTAATAAAAAAATAAGTGACTAATAATAATTTGGTGTTATTAAAAGTTATAATTTCATCCCTTAACAACTTTACAACAATATTTATTACTTAAGATAATTGTGTGGCTCAATTACATGGCCAAAATAATAATAAACATAACCATATTACTAAAAATAAATAAAAAGGGTAAAATAGACCCATGGCTCAACAAAAAATAGGTGATGTTATGAATTCATTCCTATGAGATATTATGAAATAACCCCCACTTGATTATCAAGTTATGGAGCTAGTTATGGTGTTGAAGCCTGGTTGATAGGGGTAAAAAGATATTTTGGGTTGTAACCATTGATATTGTATGAAAAGGTCTAGTTTATAGTCTTCCATTTAGAAATTGAATTATAATTATGTTAAGAAATATTAGTAATCATAATGGGTATATAAATATATAGACACTTGCAATTTTTTTGAAATTGATTGAAAATAAATACATCTTTGATGCCCATAGAGAGAAAAAGAAGACTAAATTTAAACCCAACTAAAGGACCTTCCTTAGTTTCCATGTGTGAAGCTAATTTTATGAGTTTACTATGTTATTCATCTAATAAGGATTTGAAATTATCTAAATTAAAAAAAACTACTATATAAAAACATCTGATTTGATGTGAATTTGACCAAGCCCAACACTTTTTGTGTTGTCATAGTATCTCACTACTAAGGAGAGGAAAAGAATATTACCTACTTTAAAGCCAAAATAGAAAACAAAAAAAGGAATGGAAAACTGAAACATGTTATAAATAAAAAAAATATCAAAGAGGGTTGTTGAGCTAATAAGATAAAATTAATCAAACTTAAGTAAAACTCATCCAAATTTTATAAACTAAAGGTTGGGTTTAAAATCCAAAATTTTGAAAGGAACACTAGATTTTATGGGATTTTTGGAGAGTTGTCAATTATGTCATGGTAATTACATGAATGTGTCTAGGTAAGTGGATGAAGTTCCTTGATATTCTAAGTTACAATGATAAAGTGTGCAATTTGATTATCGTAGTATGATTGAAGTAGGTTTGGTTGTTCTTCAGTTTTTGCATGGTTAGAGATGTTCAGAGATGAGTATGGACTTTTGATAATATGTAATGGGTTGTATCAGATGTCAATAATTATTTTAATACTTGTGTATATGAGTGTAATTAATTTGGTAGTCCATAGTTTTCATCTAGACCTTTCTGGTCTAGTAGTAGAAAATTTGAGTAGGCAGTTTGTTGACATCACTATTGCCACATGTGGATGAGTTAGGGGGAGTTGGTCATATGGTTTTGATCACATTTATGCCTATTTACTATGTGAAAAGTCTTAATTCATGTGATGAATATTATATAAATATATGCAAGTGCAAATTTAGGCTCTCAGGTAGTTTGAATGTGTTTTCCCATACTTAGCCAAATTTGTAAAGTGGCAAGAAGAGATAAGTAAGCATATTGATGTAGTCATATTTTACATGTGTTATAGTTTTATAATATTTTGATCATATGGGTTTGTTAATTTTTATTCCTATTTGGTTTTTGATAAATATTAGGTTAGGTGATGAAGCAGGACAAAATATATGCATGTTCAAAGTTGGCTTCCTAGACAAGTTTTTGACATAGTTAGCTTTGTGGAAGAAAACTCTGAGTGAAGATCCTCCATGGCCTTAGAGGCATTAGGTACACCTTAAAAATACATCCACTTGAAGCTTTCACACTTTTCACCATCTTGTTCACTATGTCAGTTTTAACTGATTGAGATGAATTAGCTGATAAGAACAATTAAAAGTTTTTATAAATCATTATATGACCATATTTAGTTATTAAAATTCACTATCTTCATCTCAAAATTTATTTCATCTCTTGAAACCTCCTAAAACCTACATAATGCATAAAATAGTACAAATAACCAATTTTATATCATATCCATAAAAATTTCATATTACTCATCCTAATTATAGGGAGCTTGAATGAGTCTCCTATAACATCCAATCATCATTTTGTGTAAAATATTCCATTTAGGTGCACTAACTATTCCATTTTCTCAAATTGGTCACTAGAAAGGGTTTTAGTGAGTCTAAGCCTATTTTACCCTCTTAAGATTCATTTATAAATATGAGACATTGAAGTTGAAAAAAAATACACAAGATCAATTTCTAGGACCCATGTCAACTTCTCTAAACTCTTTAAGTCTCTGTGTAAAGCACCAAGAGAGATATAAGCACTCAAAGTTACCCATTTGAGCCCTTTATTCCATTCACACAGGCCTAATGTTGGTATCAAGCCAAAATTGGCTCTCCTCATGGCTTCCCATACATCCCAATATCCTATAAATATCTATTATTATCCCATAATCATGATCTAATAGTTTATAAATCATATCTAAGGCTATAAGTGTAAGTGATTTGTCATTTAGACACTAGGACAAAACCCTACCTTATAGGCCTACCTAAAAACCTAGCAATCTAGACCTTCTTGTAGGGTTCCCTCCTTCTAATATTGGTTCCTCTTGTTTTCCTAGGTGTTTTCTAGCTTATCTAATATCCATTTAAGGTTTAATCAGCTCCTAGAGAGTCCTTTTATCTTTATGTTCCAAAACTATAGGGTTTTCATACAAAAGGAAGTATACTCTATCTGAGACAAAATAAAGGGTACTTCCCCTATTTAATCAAATAATTTGAAAGTTTTAGGGTCTTATATAATTTATGGAGACCCTCTACACAAAAATTTATCCTTTTATAAGGTCATTTGACCTCAAAAATCCTTCCAAATCCAAGGTAGACTTCTATGAAGGCAGACTGTGTAAGGTTCCAAGATATGGATTGTGCCTTGCTTGATATGAGTTCTTTCTCTATTAAAAATCCATTGTGAGAGTGTCATGATGATATTTTTTTCATTATTAAAGTCTTTAATATTTCCCATCACTTCAACCTCATATTCCTTCTCTTCACACTTTGACTGGTTAAGTATGAGTGTAACTTTTGATTGTATTCTACCTCAAGGCACTATACATGTAGGTGGTTTAGGAAGGACTAGACGTGAAAATAGTAAATGGCCCTATTTAAACCTTCCAATATATTCTATCAATTATTTATACTTATTCATTCATGTTTATAATATACCAATCACTCAGAATCATCACTGTTTTGTTTATTACTTGAGACAGTCATCTATAATTGGTTGTACATGAGTATTTTCAAATGAGGGGACATATGTAGGCATTTATATGGTAAAAAATAAATATAATAACATCTGAATTTTAGTCTTAATGTTCAAAAAAATTCACATCATTCTCTAGGTTACTATGCTCTAGGTCCACCAGAAAGAAACACCTTCAAACTTGGACCTTAGGTTAGTTATAGGTGAGCATTTGACATAATGGGACACCTGTAGATGTATACAGGACCTAAAACACTACATATCATCTTATTTTTTTTATATTTAGATCATAAATTCAAATTTATTATATTTAACCATTCACACATGTTGGCATGGTCTATTTTGCAATTTTAGGTGAAATGGACTCTTTTGGCTCAAACTTGTAGATGATCACTACCTGAGTTTAGTGCATAAAAGGGAAAATTTGAGGTTATCAATAGTTATTCTCCCTTAGTCATCTTCCCTTCAAATTTTGAAAATTCATTGTCTTATGTATGGACTAAAATATTTGGTCATCAAGAGGCATCAAAAGTCTTTGAAAATTTGTTATATGCTATCAACCAAAAGGCCCAAACCTTTGTTTTTTCATTTTAGGGATCTATTTCCTAAACATAGTCATTACACATTTTGAAGGTTACCCACATTTTTACTACCAACTTATCAACTCTCATGGGTTTTTTATAATCCATTAAACATTTTAGGATCCTAAAAGGAGTCTCACAACTCCTTCAACATTCCCTTATGGCATCTTAGCTCTCTATGGTACCAACTATAGGTGGCCATTTTAATCTATAGGAAGATAGTGGATGATCTTATGAATATGATGCATAGTTTCTAGGTTTCAATGAGGATTTAAAATTCTCCAAAAGTTTAAAAATAATTTACTCACTATCAAAACCCTACTTAGATCAAATTCTCCTTTTTAATAATCTTGGTTTTTATGAAGACACTTATAGGTAGGTATTTTAAGTTGCATGCAGATGGTAATCATGAAATGGTGTATATACTCCAATATTTTCCATTCATGGTCAATTTATCTCATCTCATTGTATCTACATGAAACTTTATGATGTTCTAGATCTTTAACAAGCTCACACACCTCATTTTCAATGTTGAACCTTGTTATATGACCTATGGGTGCATGTTAATGGTAAGAGCTTGAGTAGAAGTATTGTATATGACTACTACAGTACTCTCATTTTAATTTTTAAACTAAATTAAATAGCTCATGTTTATATAGGATAAATCACATATTTTAAACCTTTATCACACTTATATGGATGTTCTCAAATCTTTTACAAATCATAACTGAGACTGAGGATGAGTTAGGAGCTGACTGTGCATGCCAATAGACTGCAACCTCAATAATGTTTACTATAGATGTTGAAAATTTTGAAATAATTATGTTACCATGACCATTTATCTGAGTGAAACACCATGATACATTATTTCAAATCCCTTGTATATAAAGAGGCCTTTTATAAATGGTGGAATTTGAATGCAAGTTCAGTATCAACACCCTCTTACAAAGTGAGTTATTCTAGCTATAAAATCAACTTGAAAAATTAAACCAAGAATAGAGATAATTTGAGGAGATATATAACATCCTATGGATTCAACATCACCAATTGGATTGTATGGACCTATCCAAAATAGAGTAAAACCTATAGGGTGTAAGTAATAATGAGTAGAAAAACATAGTCAACTTGTTAGAGATGGTACATAAATAATAATTGATAAATATTCAAAATATAGTTATTTAAATGAATATATATGAGTTTAATTTCACCTCCAAATTTATTTTGACTTGAAACTTTTTAAATCGGCCATACTAAGCACAAACATACTATCCACTTATGTGTGTCTAAAAGGACAAAGAAAGAGAATAATAGTTTTAGATCCAAAATGGAACTTACAAAATATTTAAAATCTGTAAATGAGCCTAATGAATTTTAATAGTCATGTCATAACCTTATCCCAAATGTCACACTCCCTCATGGGCCATACAAGTGCCAAACTCTTCCTATTTTAGTTGATTTCCTAATTTTTAGCTATATAACCTATAATTTTCATATGAACTTACATTACTAATAGGGAATATGAGTTCTTGGATGTTTTAAAAGAAAATATCACACTTGGACACCTTGAAAACTATGTCACTTACATTTATGACCCCTAACTGGCTATTAAATAACTTAAAATGACATATTAACTAATTAGACAAAGATTAAGGATAATATAGCATTTAAATGACATAAAATATCTATAATACATCATATGACATAATATTATACCCCTAAAACATCTAAAAATAAAGTTGCCTATAGGGGTCCCAGTTTGACCTATAGGTAAAATTTGGTCAATAACTTGGTAACTCATAGGGGTAGTATGCCTATTATACTAAAGATTAGTAGATTTATTATTCTATTGAGTTTAGGGAGTTATATAAAGTTTGAGACAAATAATAATACCTAACACTTGATAACAAGGCTTTGACTAAGATAAGACAACTAACACCTCAACCACACAAAACAAAGGACACACACAAAGTAAAGAAAATGCACTAACAAGACACACACATGTGCGTAAAACACTTAATGAAAAAAAAAATATGCACAACTATAAAATAATCATACCTCATTTATAGGATAAAAAGGAAATTTTCTTGAATATTTTTCTTCATGAGAAGAGTCATAGTGCCAAGCATGTTGGTTTTTGAATTGGATGCTTGGTAAATCAGACCTATTCTTTGGCACTTCATTTGATATTATCTCAAGGAGATCATCCTTAAATATGTATCCAATGTAAAATAATTCCTCTTGAAATTTTACACATACCTCATACTTCTACCCACTTTTTATCTCATGATCAACTTGTATCTCATTAGTAGGCATGGCTTCAAGAGAAGTAGTTTCTTGTTCTTTAGAAGATTGAGGCCAATAGAAGATTGTTCCATCCTTAAAAATCTGATTTATTTATCCTAATTTATTGATATGATGATAACCAATATTTATTATTGTAAAATTATCATCATTTGATGTATATGCTTATTGAAAGATCAAAACTAGAAAATTGATTTTTCTTTGCATACTCACTTGAGTGACAAGGCTGTCTTATCCATTTTTTATTAGATCATATCCTCCTTAAAGAGTAGTGTATCCTAGTCTAATTATTGACAAAAAATTCATCCCATGGCTGATTAGGAACTTTTTATTTCCCATCCATGATATCTTGTATAGTGATGGAAGAACCAATGATTATTTCTTCCTCTTTGGCAAAAGGAAAACATTCTTCCATATCAATGCAATCAGAAGTTTCAAAAAAATAAATAATTTCCTCTTAAACATTTAGGACTTATTGAGGGATATAAATTTTCATCTAAACTATAATAACCTAACTTTTCTTCTCAAGGTCTGAAAAATATTCAATCTCTTTCTCCTTCTTGGTGTGGTCAAGACTAGGCATCTTGTAATCATGTGACTTAGTCCAATGAGGCTGCCAAAGAGCTATATTATATTCAAAAAAGAGTTATAAATTCTCATCAACCAACTTATCCTCTTTATGTTTCCATACTATAGGTCCATCAAGTCAAAGGGTGATGGGCTAAGGATAAGATGAACTAGATGGTGGAGGTGGCACATAGAACTCAAAATTAGATTGAGAATGAATTGTAGTGGATCCATTCCAAAGATCTTGAGGAATGGGGTGAATACCTTTGGATAAAATATCTTGGTTTTATTCCTTCCATTTTATAATCACTTCACTTTAATATGATTTATATTGGAAACTCTCTTGAGGAAGGTTAGATGGGGTGTGTTTAGGCATAGGATCTTCTTTTATCTCTAAACCTTCCATCACACTTTAGCTTAACAATTTCATTTTCAACTCTAACTCTTCAATTTGCCTAGACAGGTTCTCTTGAAAAATACTCTATTGAAAATTTATATGCATCATAATGAGGATAAGGAGTATAATATGGTTGACATGGAAAATAAGAGGTTTCTTGTGGAAGGGTGGGAGGGTCTTGCATAGGATCAAACTCTTTCTCAACATTACACTCTTTATCTAGGTTTTTTCTTCTTTATTCCCCCATGATTCCAATAACTTATACCAAATTATGATATTAATATTAGGAGTATATTATTGAGGTAGTGATGCAATTTGAAGAGTGGATGAAGTGTTTAAGAATCTTGGAATGTCCTTAGGCTTGGATTCTCCACTTGGTCTCCAACTTGGGATTTCATATCTATAGGTCTCTTCTTAAGGTGGGGATGTAATGGGAGAGGGAAATGAGGGATTACATTACACTTCCTTTACTTATGGTATGTAATGATTCATCTACCTATTTGCCAACCTAATCTACCTATCAAGATTTGCTTCAAAAACCAAGTTTGTCTTTCCAACTCTCTCTTTTAACTGATTGGGGAAAAGATGAATTTAATAAGCTTGATTAGGATCATTAGTATGGGTCAATTAGGACTGATATCAATCTTTCAGATGTGTATATGTGGGCTGATAGGCTTGGTGAGGCTATTCCTCATAAACTCTTATCTTATCTTCCAAAGATGCAATCAAGCCACCTACATCTAGCATCCCACTTGGGAGCCTTTTCCAATCTACTCTCTCAATAGGTGCCCACTCTCTTTTAAACATATATAATTCATCTCTCACATTATGAATTAAATTAATAGGAACATCTTGACCATATCCCCTTAGTGTATCAAGATATATCATGTACCTCTGATAGCCTAAGAGAGTTTGCTTGAAAGTGGAAATGGACTAATTTGAGAAGTGACTAGGTTGACTAGGAGGAGTACTATATTTATAAGTTTGTTTATAAGACTAATAAAATTCATGACCAATATGGTAAGGATAATATTGGAGCTGGTAGGGATCATGACAAGGCTAGTAAGGATCATACAAAGGTTGATAGGGAATTCCATATACTTGATATAACTCACTAACTTATGTAAAATAATACTCAACACCAAAAATAGCCATATACATTAATTAGGAAGTAAGAACACAATGAATGATTATCTACAATATTTAAATGGAATAATTGGGATACTTGACCAGTTGATGTAACTTTGGAGTCATGATTGATGCTTGGATATATACCTCTAAAGGCTGATGTGTTGAAAGATAACACAAAAAATCTTTCAACTTCTTAGATAAAGAATCCCATTGAGCATGCCAAAAAATATTTTCACTTGGATTTACACCATTTGAGATGATGTCTCATCTCTCCTCATCTAAGTGGCACAATTAAAACACCTTTAGGTTATGGGTAGCCCAAAATGAGTTGAATTTATAGATAGGGATATCTCCCTTGATGTACCACTTGTAGAACACTAATGTACCTATGATTGTGAGGGAAAAGGGAGAGAAAATTGAAAGTAAACTATAATAAAGGAGGTTATACACCAAAATAGCTGATGACTACCAACTAGGTGCATGTTACACATAAGAAGAAGGAACTAACCAAACATACACTTCTCGAATCTATATTTCTCATATCAATATTTTATTATGAGGTTATGATGAATTTTTAGGCTAGGAGGACTATACAAGAGGCCTAAGAAGGAACTATTTGAATATAATATCTCACTTAACCTTGACACATCATAAAATACTTCACATGACCTACAAGAAGAAGCTTTCCAATTTAAAATAAGTGAGAGAATGAGACAACAATGCTAAGAAAACAATAGTCATCACATAAGCAAGATCAATCATTTAAGTGAAAATTCTATGAATAGTCATGTAAAAGGTAAAAATAACTAGTCTTTATTTATCCATAGTATGAAAATGAGTAGGGATTCACCATACTTAGGTGGAGCATCTTTACAAAGGCCAAAATGGCTAGTTCTTATAGAACTTGAGAGAGAGAGGAGAAGAGAGAAGTCTAATGGTCACAAGGACACTTTTAAAGCTAAGATAAAGAGTTAAATATGCATGATAAGGTAATTTGAAACTTATCATGAAAATTTAGGAAGCACAAGTGTCACTTCAAGTCATGAAACTCTTAAAATATGGCATAAGAGTTTTCATTTTGCACAAGAAAACTACCTTAATCATTCACCCCTATTGTAACATCTCAAAAATATTAGGGATATATCTAATGGTTTAAATGAGAGATATGGGTTTTATACATGACTCTCCATCTATTGGTTTTAGTCTTGATCATTTGAATTCCTCTAAAAGTGAGTTATCTCCATCTAGAGTCCAAGAAAAATCCTCTTTCACACACCTTATACACTTGGATTCTAAAAAGGCATCTATATTCCATGAAAATTCATAAAAAGGAGTGGATGACACTTTTAAAGATCCTCCATGTCCTAAGAGGCATTAGGTACACCTTAAAAATACATCCACTTGAAGCTTTCACACTTCTCACCATCTTGTTCACTATGCTAGTTTTAATTAGTTGAGATGAAGAAAATACTAGGAACACTTATGATTTTTTATAAAGAATTATATGACAATATTTAGTTATTATAAGTCTCTATCTTCTTCCCAAAATTTATTTCATCTCTTGAAAAATCCTAAAACCTACATAATGCACAAAATAGTCAAAATAACCAATTATGTACCCTATCCATATAGATTATGTAAAACTAATCCTGATGGTAGGAATATTTACTAAGTCTCCTAAAACATACAATCATTATTTTGGGAAAACTATTCCATTTGGGTGTACTAATTACTTTATTTTCTCAAACTAGTCACTAGCAAGGGTTTTGGTGAGTCTAGGCCTATTTTACCCTCTTAAGCTTTGTTCATAAATATGGGATGTTGAAGTTGAAAAAATATTACACAAGATCAATTTATATGACCCCTTTAAACTTCTCCAAAATCTTTGAGTCTCCATGCAAATCACCAAAAGATATATGAGCACTCAAAGTTACCCACTCAAGCCCTTTCTTCCATTCACATAGGCCTAATGTTGGTTCTAAGAAAAATGTGGCACTCCAAATGTATTTACATAAAAAATTATATATTATACATTTATATTATGATCCCATAATCATGATATAATAGGTTATAAAACATATCTAAGTTTATAAGTGTAAGTGATTTCCCTTTTGGACACTAAGACAAAACTCTGCCTTAGAGGTCTCCTTGCAAACCTAACAATCTAAACCATCCTATTGGGTTAACTCATTATATGATTGGTTACTCATGTTTTCCTAGGTTTTTTCAGCTTATCTAATATCCATTCAATGTTTAATGAGCTCCTGGATAGTCCTTTTATATTTACTTTGAAAAACTGTAGGGTTTTCATACAAAAGGATGTACCCTCTATCTGAGACAAAATAGAGGGTACTTCCCATATTTAATTAGACAATTGTAAATTTGGATGGGATTATAAAATTTATGGATACCCTATGTAATAAATTTGAGCCTTTTATCATGTCATTTGACCTCTAAACTCCTTCAAAATCCAAGGTAGATTTCTATGAAGGTAGATTGTGCAAGTTTTCAATATATGGATTGTGCCTTGCTTGATATGAGTCCTTTATATATTAAAGATCCACTTTGAGAGTGTCATGAGGATATTTTGTTAATTATTAAGGTTTTTAATATTTACCATCACTTCAACCTCCTATTCCTTCTCTTCACACTTTGACTAGTTAAGTATGAGTGTAACTTTTGACTATGTTCTAAATCAAGGCATTATACTTGTAGGTGGATTAGGAAGGACTAGGATTGAAAATAGTGTATGGACATTTTTAAACATTCAAAGATATTATATAAATTATTTTTAATTATTAATTAATTTTTTTAATATACCAATCATTTATAATCATCACCCGTTTGTTCACTTCCCGAGACAATCATCTACAGTTAGTTGTAGGTGAATATTTTCAAATAAAGGGACACTTGTAGGTGTTTATATGGTCAAAACTAAATAAAATAACATATTTTTTTATTATTCATTTTTAAAAAAGTTCACATCATTCTCTAGGTTAATATTTTTTAGGTCTACAAGAAATAAACACCTTTAAACTTGCACCTTAGGTTGGCTATAGGTGAGCATTTGGTGTAATGGGACACCTGTAGGTGTATGTAGGACCTAAAACACTACATGTCATATTAATTTTATTATATTTCAATAATAAATTACAATTCACTATTTGGAACCAATCACACATGTTGGCATGGTCTATTTTACAATTTTAGGTGAAAAGGACTCCTTTGGCTCAAACCTGGAGATGATCACTGCTTGAGTTTAGTGCATAAATAGGAAACTTTGAGGTTCTTAATAATCATTCTCACTTTGTCATTTTACATTCCAAAAATTTAGATTCATTTTATTATGTAGGGAATAAAATATTTTTTCATCAAAATCAATCATAAGTATTTGAAAACTTGTTATATGCTATAAACTAAAAGGCCCAAACTTCTATTTTCTCATTTTAGGGATCTATTTCATGAACACAGTCATTGCACTTTTTTAAAATTCCTCACAATTAAACTACCAACTTAGAAAATATCATGGTTTTTTTATAATCCATTAAAAATGTATGGATCCCAAAATGAGTCTCACTACTTCTTCAACACTACCTTATGACATCTTAGCTCTCTATGGTACCACTTGTAGGTGGTCATTTTAATGTACAAGTAGATAATGGATGATCTTATGAATAGGATGCATAGTTTATAGGTTTAAATGAGGCTTTAAACTTTTTAAAAAGTTTTAAAATAATTTAATTACTATAAAAAAACCTACTCAATTGAAATTCTCCTTCTCAACATCCTTGGTTCTCATGAAGACACCTATAGGTAGGTATTATAAGTTACATGTAGACAACAATCATGAAATGGTCCATATAATCCAAGATTTTTCTTTCATGATCCATTTATATCATCTCATGGTATCTAAATGAAACATGTTATATATCTTTAACAAAATCACACTCCTCATTTTCAATGTTGAACCATGTTATATGAACTGTGGGTACATGCTAATGGTAGGAGCCTGAGTAGAAGTATTGTATATGACTACTATAGTACTCTCTATATAATTTTAAAACTAAATTAAATAAATAATGTTTCTATAGGATATCTCACATAGTTTAAACCTTTATCACACTTTTGTGGACATTCTTAGAGCCTTTACAAATCATAAGTAAGATTGAAGATGAGTTAGGAGCTGACTATGCATGTTAATGGACTAAAACCTCAATGATGTTTACCTTAGATGTTGAAACTTTTGAAATAAGTATGTTACCATGAAAATTTATCTAATTTAAAAACCATGATACATGATTTCAAATACCTTGTAGAGAAAGAGGCCTTTTGGAAATGGTGGAATTTGAATGCAAGTTCAGTATCAAGAACCTCCCATAAAGTGAGTTATTTGAGCTACCAAATCAACTTGAAACATGAAACCAAACATAGATATAATTTTATGAGGGAAATAAAATCCTTTGGAGTTAACATCACCAACTAGATTATATGGACCTATTTGAAATAGAGCAAAACCTATAGGGTGTAGGAAATAGTGAGTAAAAAAACATAGTCAACTTGTTAGAGATGGTTCATAAATCACAATTAACAAATATTAAAAATATTATTATGTAAACTAATATATATATATATATATATATATAAATTTAATTTCACCTCCTAAATGTGTTTAACTTGAAACCTTTTAAACTGTCCATACTAAGCACAAACCTACTAACTACTTTTGTGTGTCTAGAAGGGAAAAGGAGTAGAATGGTTTTAGCTTTAAAATGGCACTTAAAAATTATGTAAATAATATAAATGAGGATAAGGAAGCTGAATATTCATCTCACAACCTTCTCCCATGTGTCACATTCCATCATGGATTGTACAAGTGCCAAACTCTTCCTTTTTCAATTGATTTCCTTATTTTCAATTAGATAACCTACAAGTTTCAGATAATCTAACATTATTGATAGAGAATATGATTTATTTTATGTTTTAAAATAAATTATAACACTTTTAAACCTTTAAAACCATTCCACTTGCATTTATGACCCCTAAATGACTATTAAATGACTCAAATGACATATTGACTAATTAGACCAAGGCCAAGGCTAATATAGCATTAAATGACATTAAATATATATAATACACCTTATGACATAATATTGGACCCTTATAACATATAAAAATAATGTTTTTACTTATAGAGGTCCTAATTTGACCTATAGGGTCAAATTTGGTTAACACTTAGTTTGCTTGGAGAAGTGTCAGAGAGCTAAAAGGGTCTCCATATGACCTAAAAGTGACCTAGGCCTATTTGAAAGTGAATTGTGCTTAAGTGTGACCCATGGTAGATGCGTTAAGGGTGAAGGAATGTTTTTATGGTGGACAATAAATATTGTGTTCTTGATAATCATGATATATCTATAAATGGTGAAACCAAATGTGTTGGTTTCTATATTTTTCGAGAAGACATGTGCAAGGTGTTCATGTGAGAGTTATGGAGTTAAAGAGAAGTAGATGTTCCCAATGGATGTGTTTATAATTAGAGTATATTTTTGACTATGTGTATGACCTATAGGACATATTTATGATGTTATCATAGTGTTTTTCTTACAGTTTGAAGAAATGAGAAGAGGTCTGAGTGTGCATATGAGGATAGTTTGAGTAAATAAGGAGAAAGATTATGGAATTCCTATGTAAGAGGAATGTATGTGATAGATAGGTATTTTTTGTAGGGGTTAGACAATTATATATCCATCATTATGTGCTGAATACATCAATTATAAGGTGTAGGTGTTCACTTCAAAGGAGGGTCTATTGGATTTGATCTTTCTTAGGGGTAGTTGTTCCTTATGAAATAGGTGTTTCATTAAAGTCCTTTGGTCAAGAGGATTTGATAAATATTTTTTGGTATAAATGATTCATGCTATGTGCCTAGGGATATGATGTATTGATGTATATGGGTTAATGATCTTGATATTCAATATATGCATAAATACCCTTAAGGTAGGGAAACACCATATAATACTCCTTTAGGAAGGAATAACTCCACAATGTCTCTTTGAGGGGACAACCTCCAATATCCTCTTATAATAGAAGACTCAATGCTTACTTGATATCTTTACCATGATATTCATCCCCTATATATATACATATATCTAACCCATGGATGGGTAACCTCCTAATCCAATGTAGGTGACCATTACCCAATGTACTACTTCCATAAGTTACTCTATTATCCTAATATGTTAGACCCATATAACTAACTAAGGGGATGTGTGCCACATATATCATATCCCTAGGTACATAGCATTCCTTCCCTCCTTGACATGTTTCATCCCTAAAACATAGGAAGAAACCAAATAATGAGTGTGCTTCAAATCATTGCACACTTGTCTCCAATCTTGATCATCTAGCCATCCATATGTGATCTTGGCAGGTGATAGCTCTCCAATCTTATTTCCAAATTTTATTGTGCTCCTCTAATTTCATTCATGATCATAATTATACTGCTTTGGTGTTCAAGCATAATTATTCCTCTTTTTATTCCATGTACCATATTCCACTGCACTACTCTGATTCTAACCATGACCATAGTAGGTATTCTTCCATGCATAATCATAGTGTTTTCCCCATTCATTCCATGTTCCATAGTATTTTTTCTTTGGATTCCATGCATATCCATAATGATTGGAAATTTTATTTATTGTATAGACAAAATTATTGTTATTATGACACTTCCTCACCTAGTTCCATGATTGTTTCCTCTCATGATGATGTGGGTGTCTATATACCTCCACCTTTTCCAATACTTTTACCTTATCCACCTTTGCTTCTACGTCTTCCAAATTTTCCTTCCTTATCTCTTAAGTAGATGAGGTGTTCATTTGTATTATGTCTTTATCTATATCATTTGAATCTTCATCATCATCACCTGTTTCTCTCTCATCCTCATGATCTACCTAGATTGTTATTGGTGTCTTTTTCACTATGATATCTTGTAAAGTAATCTTATTTTTCTTATACCAAAACTTCATGAACTTTTTTTGAACATTAATATTAATTGTTCCTAAAATCTCTAACCATGGATATCCAAGAACTATATCCATATCATCCATATATAAAAATCTGAATGCAAAACATATTTTTCCATAATAAGCTTCAAATCTTCAAAAAATGAAATATTCTTACCATCTACTTTAACCTCTTTGATATTCTTTGCTTGAACATGTAGATGCTTGGCCACATTCATGTTAATGAAGTTATAATTTCTGGTAGGGTTTATGGACATAACCACCTTCTTCTTTTGAATGCATCCATGAAATTGAAAAATTGACTCAGATCTCTTTGGAGCCAAATTATTTGAACCCTTCTTCTTCTTCTTCTTCTTCTTCTTCTTCTTCTTCTTCTTCTTCTTCTTCTTCTTCTTCTTCTTCTTCTTATTCTTATTCTTCTTCTTCTTCTTCTTCTTCTTCTTCTTCTTCTTCATTTGCTTCTTCTATTGCTTCTTCTACTTCTTCTTCTTCTTCTTCTTGTTCTTTTGATGATTCTTCTATTTATTCTTCTTCTTTTTCTGCTTCTTCTTCTTCTACTTCTTCTTGTTTGTTTGCTTCTTGTTTTATAGCCCATCGATCTAAGAAAATATGTTCCATTTCTTTCAATGAAGAAAACCTTTATGTATAGCTCAACTGATCCAACCAATCTAGTGCAGGCCCAGACAAAAAAGGAGTTAATCGTCTTTGCCTAAATTTTTTTGTAAAATTATTCTCCAAAAGGATCCACCATTATCTATCATCAATATCATCTTCCCTTGAAAATATTTCCAACTCCATGATCCACAGATAAATTAGGGTTTATGAAACCCTAAAATGTCAAAATTGATCCATAAAATCATAATAAATCACTCCAAACTACTTGAAAAATTCTGAAATTTTGATTTTAATTCTATTAAATCTTCTTACATATACAGTAAAAATTTCAAATAAAAATTCCCTATATTTTGGAAGACATAGAGAAATTATTATAAACACTAAAATATCAATAACTCCCTCAAAACGAGTCAAAAAATTCTGAAATTTTTACTATGCTTATATTATATTTTCTTACATCCTTAGTAAAAATTTCTAATAAAAATTCCTTATATTTCATAATATATAGTGAAATTAGTGTTTCACTCCACACAAATTGCCCAAATCAAAGCTCTGATACCACTTGTAATGATCTTGATATTCAATATATGTATAAATACCCTTAAGGTAGGGAAACACCATATAATACTTCTTTAGGAAGGAATAACTCCACAATGTCTCTTTGAGGGGACAACCTCCAATATCCTCTTACAATAGAAGACTCAATGCTTACTTGATATATTTAATATGATAATCATCTCCTATATATATATACATCTATCTAACCCATGGATGGATAACCTCCTAATCCCAATGTAGGCTGACCATTACCCAATATACTACTTCCACAAGTTACCCTATTATCCTAATATATTGTACCCATATAACTAACTAAGAGGATGTGTGTCACATGTCGGCATCTCCATCAACCCATATATGTCAATACATCATATCCCTAGGTACATGGCAATTCAACTAGTCTCTTGTTTGTAATTGAATATAATATAATTAGTCAATGTGTTTTAGACTTGAGAGCGGGTTTTATTCCCCATGAGATTTTCTCATAGAAACATTATGTTGTGTGTTTGATATTATGTATGCATTAAATGAATGGTTTATCTTGTTAATGTTGTTTGATCAAGTTGATATATGTTGATTGTTTAATAGTATTAAAAGGATTAGAATTGAATTAAAATATTTGGGCTTACTAATACAACCCCCCTCTATCATTGATTATACTACTAATAATTTGTATAAGAGTAGGTCCTTTGGTAAAGGTTTGATATCTTGAAAGTGATCTAATGTATAATATGGGTAGTAATGAAGGAGGTTTATCTACTAATCAAGCACCAATGTCTAATGGATACAATTATGGTTTTTGGAGTGTAAATATGAGCACATACATCATGTCCCTAGGTTTTGACATTTGAAAATATATTTTTAATGGTTATTTTATACCTACCATCTCTCCATATAGTGTTACAAATAAGTTGTTGTTTGAGAATAATTCTAATGTAACGAACACTATCACTTGTGGTCTTTTGGGGACCAAATAAACCAAAGTAATCCATTGTAAATATACTAAAGAGATATGGGATAAAATGTAGATCATTTATAAAGGAGATTTAAAGGTCAAGATTGCTAAGTTTTGGACTCATAGAAGGCAATTTGAAAGTATCAAGATGACGGAAAAAGATATTGTGGCATCCTTTATGTAGAGAGTTGATGATATTATGAGCATCATCACAGGTCTTAGAGAGAACCTTGAATAATATAGTATATTAAAAAGGGTATTAAGGTAATTATCCCTCAATTTTGATCCTAAAGTATCTTCTATAGAAGAAAGTCACGATATTACTTAGTTCAAGTTGGATGAACTACATGACATCCTTATTTCCTATGAGATGAGGAAGAATGATGATATAGCACCAAATAAGGAAGTAACTATCAAGACTTAAAGGAAGCCAAAGAAGACATTCCAAGGTAATAAACCCATAGAGGGTGACATTTTTGGTATATATGAGGATGAATTAATTGCTTTGATTTCAAGGAAATTGAGAATAGGTTCAGGCAAGTATAAAGGTAAAATGCCCCTCAAATACTTCAATTGAGGTGAGATAGGACATTTTGATAATAAATTCCCTCATAAGTATAAGAAGGATGATGATCATGATCATGATCAATGTCATGATGATGGTAAGAGATCATTCAGGTCTGATAAAATCAAAAAGGGATTCAAAAGGTTTGACAAAAAGAAGTACTTCAAAGACAAGAAGAGTCTATACACTAAAGAATATTGCAACTAATCATATGAGAGTGAAGTCAATGACTCAGAGTATGATCATGAAGATGATGATCCTAATAAAGATGAATCCATATTCATAGATGAGGAAGGAAGTTACTCACATAAAAAAGAGTCTACTTGGAGTGATTCAGATGATGATGAATATGAGGTGGACTATGAGACTACATTGAAAAATGATGTTGAAGAACTAAAGATTCATAATAAGATAAATAATAATATGAAATATAAAATCAAGGACTTTGAGGAGTAATTTATTGTATTTGAGGCAATAATGAATGAAGATGCCAAGGAGTATGAAGATATTGTCAATCATCTCAATTATCAATCGGAAGTCTTATTTACAAGCTTGAAAACTAAAGAAGATGAATATTAAAGGTATGAAATTGAAAATGAGTATTTTAAATATGAGTTAGAGAAGTCTGCAATCAAGGTGAAATCTTTTGTGAAGTTTGATAAAAATTCTAATGATCTAAATGATATAATAAAGAGTCAAAAGTCAGTTAGTGACAGATCTAGATTAGGTTTTAATGAAGAGCCCAAAGTTGCTTCTCAATTTGTATTGAATGTTAATGAGATAAAGGTGGATTATCATTTGAAAATGAATCATTAGACAAGGAATGAAGGTTTTAGCAAAATGAAGACAAATCAGATCAGATAACTAATTGCCACGAGGTATGAATTTTAATGGTTACTTCTATACTTGTGATCAGTTTGGGCATAGAGCTAGACCATGTAAAAAACTATTAAAAATGATTTTTCATGGGATTATGATGGAGGTCATCAGTCAAAAGGTGTAAACAAGGTTAAGTGATTTAACTGTCTTAATGAGTGACACTTTTCTAAGCATTATCCAAATAAGGAAAGGCAAGGTATGTCTTCTTCAAAAAGATTAGTTTTTTTAGTCATCATGACATTGGACACATTGATAATTTTTATCCAAACAAGGTGAGACAAAATGAGTTTCTAATAAGGAATATGGTTTGTTATAGCTATGAACAGAGAGGTCATATTGCTAGATTCTACAAGCAAAGGTGTACAAGATAAAATAGGTTTTATCAGGATCCTAGAGTGCAAGGTAGAAGGAAAGTGAACTCATGGATAATAGAGGTGGTAATTAATAATTATGATGAGTATATAGGTCTAAGTAATATATTTCCTATGGTGGATAATGCTACAAATGTTAAAAAGTGTTAAGGGATCTCATTGTCTACTCATATTGAGAATGAAGAGACTAAGCTCAACGAAAAGACCACGGTGTTAGTTGAGGCATGTTTTGAGATGTGTATGGATCCACGTGAACATCATACTATTACTAATAAAGTATCATTCAAAGAACATCATTTGTCAATACCTAGTGATGAGGTTTTAAGCTATAAGGTTTATTCTTCAAATTAAAACATATGTTAAGATTCCATAGTTTCTCCATGTGTTATAAATTCTATCTTATAAGAGAAGGAGAGTGATATACAAAAGGAATAATATGTCATAGTTTAGACTAAAGAGAAGAAGATCAAGAGCAAGAAGTCTTATAGCTATAAGAGGATTCCAGTGGTTACTAAGGAGATGTGGTTCAAACATAGATTCACTTCATTTTAGAGTATTGTGGTGAAAAAGATGTCTTTGTCTATGTCTTTGTATTTTATGATTTTTACAGTTTTGATCTAGTGGTACGTGTTGAGCAAGATGGTAATAAGTGCATGATGTTTAATAGTATAAGTGCTCAAAATTCATGTGAGTGTGAAAATTTTAGTGATAATTTGGTTTATAAGAAATATAAAATGGTGATTTATATAAAATAAAGACTTGACAAATCTGTAAAGATAAATGATGTATGTTGAGTCAATATTGCAAGAGTGCACAAGATGAAAGCAACATGTTCAAGGTTTAACATTTGGAATTGGTGTACTATGTGTTGAAGTTAAATATTCATATAATAATATTTATGGTGTATGTTTAATCTTATCATCTAGGACTCAAGATGATAGCATGGTGTTTGAGGTTTAACTGTGACCTTTTGAATTCAAATATTTGAAATTAACAAAGGAAAGACCAGTGCCTGGTTTTTGAGCCATGACTTTTGATTTATACAAAATTTGAACATGGTGTAAAAATAAAATTTGTATATAAATTCAATGCACATATATAAATATGAATTTTAATTTCTAATTATGTGTACATTCAAAAATATTGAGGTTCAAAGTTGCATATGTGTTTGTGCATGTTATGCAAGTAACCCGAGAAGGGTATTTAAACTTGTTCTAATGTTGTTTCGATATTTCATGAAAAATTAGATATTTTGGAGTGTTTTAAAATATATGGGGACAATAGTTTTTACTTATTAAATTTTTAATAATCATATTTAGTATGAACAAAGTTTTATAAGCTAAGTGTGTATTGATTCATGGTGACTATGTGCACAAAATGTTGTTTGAGCAAATTGTGATTAAGCAGAAGGATATTGTGATGGTTATTGGAACTTAAAGAGGACACATATATTATGTGGCATGGTTTCATGAGTTTTAAAGTATTCATATGTTCTTATTTTTCTTAGATAAGTGTCAAAGAGTTGAATGGGTCTTCATAGGACTTAAAAGTGACTTAGGCCTATTTGAAAGTGAATTGTACTTAAATGTGACCCATGTTAGATGAATTAAAAGTGAAGGCATGTTTTTATGACCAATATTAAATATAGTGTTCTTGATAATCATGATATCTCTATAAATGGTGAAAATAAATGTGTTGGTTTCTATATTTTTTGAGAAGACTTGTGTAATGTGTGTATGTGAGATTTATGGAGAGAAGGAGAAGTAGATGTGACTAGTGGATGGGTTGATAAGCAGAGAAGATTTTTGACTATGTGTATGACATTTAGGTCATATTTACTATTTGAAAATAATTCTCTTGTAGTTTGAGGATATGAAAATATGTCTAAGTGTGAATATGAGGATAATTTGAGTAAATAATGAGAGAGATTGTGGTATGTCTATGTGAGAGGGCTGTATGAGATAGAGAGGGAGTTTGTGCATGGGTTATATAATCATATATACATCATTATGTGTTGAATAAATTAATTATAAGGTGGAGGTGTTCACTTCAAAGGAGGTTCTAAAGGATTTGATCTTTCTTAGGGGTAGTTATTCCTTATGAAATAGGAGTTTCACTAAAGGCCTTTGGTTAGGAGGATTCGATCAAGGTTTTTTGGTATAAAAGAGTTAACCATTATATTCTTTTTAATTTATTATAGGACAATTAGTCCATGTGTTTAAGGGTTGAGAGTGGCTTTTATTCCCCATGAGGGTTTCCCAAAGGAACTTTATGTTGTGTGTTTGATCTTGTGTATGCATTGAATGAATGAGATCTCTTGTTAATGTTTCTTGATCAAGTTGATATGTGTTGATTTTTTGATATTATTGAAAGTATTGGAATGGAAATTTAAATATCTAGGCTCATTTATTCATTCCCCCTCTCAGTGATTGCACTTCTAATATGGATACCTATAATTGTGTCTAATAAGGTATTTAATCTATGTAATGGTATATTTATAGATTTTTGGACATTAAATTTGGATCATTATGAGTGTAACTACCCTCATAAAAGTAATAAAGTAATTTATATTTATGCAACCCCAAATAACCACCTCATTGAGTAAAAATCCACACTTGTGGATCTAAAAGGTATTATTTTAAACCACCTAATTTTTATGTTGATTATAGATATAACCAAAGTTACATTTCCATACTATTATAAAATATTATAAGCTTAAGACTAATTTTTTTAAATATAGTTTGGAAGAGTATTTTATCATTTAAAAACGTTTCCAAATCAAAGAAATGGTTAGGCATATTGCATTAGACTTATGGGAGCTCAAAAAAAGTATTAATGTATGTAGTACCTTTAGGTTCATGTGATTAAATTTTTGGGATGAATGGGTTAAAATTTTATGGATCAAGGTTTAATTTCTTCAATATTACCATTAATTACCTTAAATATCAAAAATAAGTTGCAGTACTTCAAGGTACCAAAAGACTCATTAACATTCACATAGTCAAAACTATGAAACTATAGAATGTAGTAAAGAATGGTTTTTATATGTATTTTATTTAAGTTGAAGTAATGGATACATAAAATAAACCAATTTTGGATTATTTTCCCTTACTTTAGGAGTTTGTAGGTGTGTTTTTGGAAGATGTACCTAGGATGCCAACAATATGAGAGTTTGATTTTATAATTGATCTATTTTTGAGATCTACACAAACCTCAAAAGAACCTTACTAGATGATTAAAATAAAATTACAAAAGATAAAAATAATAATTTTAATATACATTGAGAAAAAAATTGATAATTCCAAGTGTTCCTCCTTGGGGATTATGAGTGTTATTCATGAAAAATAAATATGGTATGTTATGTTCATGAATTGACTATTGAATTCTAGACAAATCTAAAATTAGAAATAAATGCCCATTACCCTATATCAATTATTTGTTCAATAAAATAAAGTGTGAAACATGTTTTCTAAAATCCATCTACGATTTGGGTACCATCAATTGAGAATCAAATTATGAGGACATTCGTAAAATAACATTCATAACAATATATGAGCACTATGAATTCAAGGATCTATCCTTTTGGTTGAAAGTTTTTCATAGAATTAATTAACCTAATGATGACCTATATATGGATTAATATACAAATTATACTTGTGTTTTTATATTTTCTAATGGTTCTTTCAAAGAACATGTAAAAACATGAACTCCATTTCTTAATAGTGATACACTAAGTTTGAGAAACCATTTCATATGGAATGTTTTCCAATTTTTTATTTTTCCAATATAAAATACACTATCTTGGTCATATAATATCTAAATAAGGTTTATTCCTTGATTACACATAGATAAAATCCATTATGGAGTATCCTAATATAAAAAAACATGTACAAATTTAGAATATTTTTGGTTTTGGATTGGTTTTGTAAGAGGTCTTTGAAGACTTTTTCAAGGATTTATAACCAATAAATTCACTTTAAAATAATGGTAATAATTTTGTATGGATTATAAATTGTGTAATAGGCTTTCAAAATCTAAAATAACTCACTACAACACCTATTTATTTAATTCCATATTTGAATGGAGTATTCTTCAACCCAAAAATGGCTCTTAGAAATGTATAGATGATGTATTGTTTCAAAACAAATGAGTGGTGGATTATGAGTCATGAAAATTAAATATTAGTGATGTAAAATACCATGTGAATGAATTAGAACTTATTTTTATGGTTCATGCTTGAAGATTTGCAGACATTACTTGTTGGGTAAATAATTTCTGATCAAGTCTAATCATGGACATGAAAACATATTAACATAAGAAAGTATGGATGTAAGGCAACATGGATATAATTAATAATAAATTACGAAATAGGCATTGAATACATAAAGGGGAAATAATTTATAGTCTTTAATATACTGAACAAGCTTGTGTTTATTACTACATTTTTTTATAATAAAGTCCAAGCTTAAGTATTTAGTCATTATGTAGCAAATTAATGACACATTTTACGTAAAAATAAATTCTAAAATGGTTAAAAATATAGGTGAAGTTAATGATTTTGACTAAATTTTTTACATGGATGGTATGATAAGATTAAAAGATAGGATTTATGTACCTATAATAAATAATTTGAGGCTTAAAGTAATAGAAGTTCATATGCACCTTACCATGGTTTATCACTCTAAATTGCACCCTTAAGGATTTTGTTCAATCCTTATTCATTAGGATGATAGCATGGAGACACCTATAGGCTATGGGTGGCTTAATTATTGAGGGGAATATCTATATTAGGGATAACTCCCTTGATGTGTCACTTGAAACTAATACTGCAACTATTTAGATTGTAAGGATAACGGGTAAGAAAAGAGTGGAAACTAGAAAAACACATGGAGGTGATGAACTAAAATATATTTTCCTCTACTTGCCTACAATTTCACTATGAATTAAAAAATTTACAAATTGATTCTACAATGTTAAAATAGTTCTACCAACACAAGTGTTTCTATATGAAGGTTATGGCTAATGCAACAAATAAGGTGAATGATCAAGGGGCCTAAGAGTAGACACTAATGGTATTTCTAATCTCAAACTAAAAAAACCCATTTGACACACATTATTTGACCTACATAAAGATGAATAAGTCACATAGAGGCATGAATGAAGAAGATAAATGCAAGGAACTAAAACAACTATCATTAAAATTCATCAACAATCCATCTCAAAAGATCTAGATGTAAGATTAAAAGAGTATAAATCAAATTATACTCATTTCAGAGGCAATAAAAAAGTATTAAATTTGGAAATGCTTCACCATACACACTTTGAGGATACATACAATTCTATTCAAGGTAGTATTTATAACAAAAATAAAGTGATAGAGAGAGAGTTATGATGTAGAGATGGTTCATCATAGCATTATTTCATCATCAAATTAGTTACAAAATAGAGTTATTGTGCCACCAAGTTTACAAAGAGTATGTTTTTTTATTTTTCTCAACACTATAGGCTAAGTGTTGATAGATTTAAAAATTAAGAGTAGCATGGAAGGTTATCTTGGCAGGTTTGATACTTCTTTAATCTAACTCCCTCTCCTTGGAGTTACACATTCAATTATTTAATGTGTAGTTAAAACTTACTCTTTTGACACCTAGCCTAATTGGAAACCTTATACACCAACCCTAAATCTTGAAATGCTTCTCTAACTTCAAAAATTTAATTTCAACCTTAGAACTCTTCTCATAATATACTCTTTTTCATCAGGATCTACATTCCATTGTCAAAGTTTATTTATCCAAAGAAGGTGATATAGACCAGCCTATCTCTCCAGCAAGGTCAAGTCTTATGTTTTGGATATTTCCACCATATTTTACTACTTAATGTAACTACTATAATAGATCATGAAAACCTTTTATAATAATTGGAGATTACCTTGTAGTTGAGTCTTCTCTACTTGTTTGACAAGAAGATAGAAAGAAGCCTCCATACCATAAAAGACTCAAGAAGACATTATGGCTAATAAAAAGTTCTTGTATTTGTTTCATTATAAAAAAAACATTCTATATATACATTATATACCCAAAAAATGTTTTTATTTTTATCTGATCTTTGAAGCCTTGAAAGAAGTGTGCAACTCCACACTCTTAATTTAAGAGTGATCACACTATTCATTGAGGCATGATTACTAACTTGAATCTTATGTTATCATCATGAATACTTCTTTAATTTCTTTTAAATTACCATTATACTTTTGTCCATTCTTAAGGAGCCTTTACAAATGGTTAATAAGGCTTTTCTCACCTAAAATCATATAGATAGGCTCAAAAGGGTAGTTTTCTAGCCATTTTATATATTTTTCACCTCACACATGTCAGATAATGGATATAAAATATGCTCAAGAGGAGTGTATGGATCATCCAAGTTGTTTCTAATCCATTTGAGGCACTTAGAAAGATAATTTTATCCATTGGCCTTCTTTTGAGTTTCTAGTAGGGTTTTGAGGCATCAAACTTGTTAAGTATTATTCATAAATAATATATCATTTATCATCTAATTAATGACAACATATTTAATTATGGGTACCCTAATAACATATACAGTTTCTATTTAGATTAAAGCAAATCATCACTCAAGTTTACACATAGTGAAAATGACCTTCTTAGGCAATATAGGCTTGTAGTTGCATTTGTGAGAGGGTTATTTCATCAAAAAAGGTATGAACGTTCTTGAATTTGGTTAAAAACAGCACATTTATGTATGTATAACATTACTTTACTTTTCCAACTAGTCTTCTTAACTATATGACTCCTCAAACTCCTTGGAACCTACATTAGTCCATTGTTAGGGTTTATGAATAATCTTATGCTAATGACCATAACAACCTCTGTTTGGTACTTTATCTCCATTAAAATGACTCTAAACCTTGTAATAATATTTTACAAGGTTTTAATCACTTGAAAATAACCCTCATACCCAAACTTACCTTAAAACTTGTATGTTTTTTTTCATGTTTGATGTGTAAGCTTGTAGGTCTCTTTTAGTCTTCTTTTCTCTACTTCTTATGTTTTGACATTTTTGAGCCAATTTGGTTAATTATGACACTCTAAACAATATATTCCCATGTTTTATGTCTCTCTTGATGCCTTGAGTCATTAAAATTGATCTAATCAATTCATTTTTGACTTTAACATGACATGCATCTTCCACTGGATGCCTATTCCTTACATGACTTCACCATTTTGGTTTGTTGGTGGTCTGAACTATGAGTTGGAGAACTTTAACCTTATTAGAAAGAATGACATGAAGTCCTTGAAGATTTTTCATTGATATTTCTATATTTATCTTGTCCTTTATAGCCCCAAATTGCATAGCAAAGTGTTTTGAGCCTTGTTTTTACTAAGCTACCTATACACAACTGAGTGAACTTTTATTCCCTCAAGAATGATCATTGTATTTTTGTCAAAACTTGTTTTTAATATTCCTAAATATTGGATATACCATCTACCACCATTAGAAACCAATATCCTATTGGTATCTTGAGATTATAACTTTAAATACACAAAAGGCCTTTATAGGTTCTAGAAGTCTATTAAAGCTTCTCTCAAGTAGCCTTATAAATTTTGATGCTTTGTTTATTTCATATAGAATATAAATACTTCCAAATCTTCCTCTGAGATCTCTCATTACTTTTTTAGCTTCTCAAACTCTTTGTCTGACACTTAAATTGCCTCTTTTAGCTTATATTGTAAGTAGACCTATCTGTACATATTCTAAGCTTATCACCTTCTTCACTCACCATATGATTGATATTATTTGTTTGTAAGATCTTACTGAGGGAAAACTGAAATTAACTAGTTTATTTAAGAATCTTCCACATTGACAAAACATGTAGAGTGTTGACCAATTTTGACTTTTAGGTCAAAATAAGACACCCCTAGTAAAAAAATCACTTTTAGGAATTTAAATGGTGAAATATGTTTTTAATAAGGTGTTTAATAGGTTAATTAGTGTTAAATGATGTTTTACTATCTTTGGTTAAGTGTTCTCTAGGTCCATTTATCATTTTTAGTCATTTTAAGGGGTCTAAGTAATGCATTTAATGATTTTTATGGGTTTATTGCAATTTTTTCAAGTTTAAAAAGCTGATTATATATCCAATGTGTCCCTATAAGTCTTAGGAATCTGACATAACTAAATAAATGGTAGGTTGTTCAAAAAAGGGTAGTTGTCTTGACCAAAGAAGTGAGAAAAAGACACATGTATAACTTCTTGGGAAGTGTGCCACTTGAAAAACGTGGTGGTGTGACTCTTAACCTACTTAAAATCCATATACACATTTTTTATGAATTTTTTTCACAAAAAAATTCATTTACAACTCAATTTTCTTCATTTTCCTCTTGGCATGCACATGAAGGTCAAGTTCAAACACTCACTATGGGACGTATAGGTGGAGTCAATAATAATGGTCTTGGGGTTGGATAATAATATTATTCCACTTAAATTTCATGGAAATAAGTTTCATATTTCTTCATTATACTTTAGGAATTTTTTTTAATAATCTAGGCAGCTTGTTATAGAATTGCATCTAAGAGGGTTATAATTATGCATTTGTTTCTAATTTTTAGAGATCCTTGTGGATATGTGGTCTTGATATAATATTTTTAGTCTGGAATAAATCTCTATAAATTATATTTTAAACACCTAAAACTTCATATTTCATTATCCTTGAAGGAGCTTTCAAATAATGTTAGTTTCATGAAGTTTGTAGAGTTGGGTCTAGTTCCTAAGTTTTCCAACATCCAGAGAGATCCATCATGGTGAAAATGTGATTTAAATTAATTTATTAATATTTATTTCATGATTTTTTTTATAGGTCCAACTATCACTCCTATAAATCCAAAACTACTTATTCTCCTTGTTCACTATCTAGTCTACTCACAATCAGTTTATGCTTGTTTCATGGAGGTTGTAAGGTGTGAGAAAGTTATAAGAACATGGTGGAGTAATTTTTGAGATCTATCATAATCCAATATTTATTAATTGACAATAAAGGAAGGTGTAATATGTAACACAAGCAAATTTCACTCCAAGAGAGGTCATTTCTAATTTGGGGCTCTCAATCCCCAAATGTAGAAAACATAGATCCCTTAGTTTTAGTGGGTTATATTTTATCATGGTAGAATAATATTTCAAAAAACTTATTTTATTTTCCTTGTAACCCTATCCACATATTGAAATAATTCCAAATTTGGGAATAAAATTTTAAGTGGAAGATGGAATTTAAGCTCCTTTAAGTTGCCAAGAAATCACTGAAAATCAAGTGTTGCCTACAGGATTCTTGATGAGTACTTGACCTACAAGGTATTTTATTATCCCTAGGAATATTATTGAAATATATAACACTTAAAAATAACTTAAAAATAAAAATTGAGCACTCATTCATGGAAGAGGTAATGACTATGTCAAATTATCTATCAGGCCTATCCCCTATCCATATACTAAACAAGGAAGGTAGTAAAGGTAGTATTTTAGGTTTTTATAACTAAATATGATTTTTAGGAATCCATAATGTCACTAGGTACTATATTTAGGCCTCAAAAAACTATATTAAATATTTTCAAGACTCAAAATCTCCTAAACATGATTTAAAAAACTCTAATACAACCTACAACATGCCTAGGTTATACACCTACAACTAGGGGTTTGATCATAGTTGAGACTAGGGTGTTTTTATGATAAATTTAATTATTAAAGTGAATTAATTAACATATTATTATTCCAATAACATAATAAATTTTTTATTATCATCAAGAGGGATAGATACTCATCAAACCCCACCTTGAAATCCTATAGCCAAGCAAAATGGGTAGACATAGTCATAGTATGAAAATTGGTGACAGTTAAAAGTAAAAAGGTATTTTAAGGATATTTAAAGTAATAAAATGGGTTAAATTAATATTTCATCATGATATTAATATAAAAAAAAAAATTCATATACTTATGAATAAGGAATTCACCCTAGCAACCTATAGCCAAAGTATTGAATGATTGTCTCAGTCAAAGAGAATAGTAGGGAACTGACAGGCTTAGAAATCCTAAGGCATGTTTGAATCTGATGAAATATAATTAGAATATATATGGGTTATTAAGATATTATAACCATAATAAACTTTATTTTTCCCAAAGGAGGAACATCTAGAAGACCCCTATTTGTTGTCTCAGTCCTATCAAAACACTAGTTGGTGAAGGCAAACTACCAAATAGTGACTCCCTAGAGGGGTATAAAGGGATCCATGAATTGTGACCTAGTTTTTTATATCATAAATAAATTTTAATGACACTAAAAAATAATTCCTAATCCATCTAAGATCCTTTTCCCATAGGCCAAATGACTCAGTCTGTATAAACAGGGTAAGGGATAGCCTTGTTTCAAGAGGCAAATGTGAGATTCCAATTGTAAACAAGGTTTTGATTAGGCCCATAATACCCAAAATAATAAAATAAGGATGATTAATATGCATAAATATCTTATATTCATAAATGAGGGTTGTAAAGAGGAATAATAAGAAGGTTTGTGTGAAAACATGCAAAAATAAGGTTTTTTGACCCCTTTTTTGACAAAGTTAAGTTGGTTTGACCACTTAGACTTGGAATATGATGAAACACATTAGTAAAAAGGAAAATAATGAATATTTTAATCTAAAAAATCTTTCATATTTCTCATAAAAATAGGGAAATATGACTCTATTTTGTCTCAGAGGTAGGTCACTCATTGCATGAAAGAAAATGGTAGTTTTGGGGAAAAGTGAAGAATGGAGGGCTTGTGCTCAATCTGACTAGTTAAGGAGGTTTGAAAAGTTTGGATAAATATATATGGACCTAATAAACCAGGATATAAGGTTATGATACCAAGGATATGGTGTATACAAGGAGGTCTATAGGTAGACTTAATGGAAAACATGCAAACCCAACCCCAAATGAGGTGTCACTTCAAGTTCGAGCCTTTCCTAGGTACTCTAATTTTTTTGAGATGTTTTTATGGGTTAATTTTAGGTTTTAATGCTATTTAAATTTATTTATGATGAATTTTTTCATATTTTGTCTCACAAAGTGCTAACATGCCTATTGACATGGCATAGTCCTAGTTCCAAAATAGGGGTAGTTTCCATTTTTGGGTATTGTTGAATTTTCCCAAATATTTGAACATGATATTAGGTTATATTAAGAGGTTAAAATATTTTGGTAGGCTGAGAAACTCCAAAATAATCCACATACAACTCCAAACACATTGAAACATTTGTAGGAACCATGAAAGCTACACAAAGGTCAACTTTGGACACTTGTATCTCTCACAAACATTTGCATGGAACCCTGAGACAATTAGAGATATTAAGGAGGGTAATTAAGGATATATTAGTTTCATTTTAAAAAGGTTTCAACATCTAAACTTTATGAACAAAGGTTAAGAGTCCAGGTCACTTAAAACCCTCACAAGGACCTGATTGGAGAGATAGAGAATTTTGAGCATCTGAATGTAATGGGATGGCCATGAAACCACTTGAAGGTTGTAGATTACTATAAAAATATTCCATACATATTTTTTTTTTAATGGAATTGTATGGATTAGTGGAAAACTAGGCTTGTTTTGACTATTTTAAATGGTGTACAAGATACATGTAGATTTATAAGATTAAATAAAATTTGGGAGGAATATTTTAACTTGATATAACTCCAAAAATTCACCTCATATCATGAAAAATTGTTTAAGTATCCCAAATAGACCTTCACTTTTAGCTAGTCTAATGAGCCAACTAGTGGGGACTTAAGAAAAATGGCAAATATTCATTTTGGGAGACATTTTAGGCTAATTTATTATAATTTATTGTATTATAACTCTATACACATTTAATTTCACCTATTTTATAGATATATTGTAGGTTTTAAGATCTTTAATGTGACAAGTGTGAAGGGGTGAAGGAAAAGAGCTATCTTGAGACTGCCAAGTGTGATCATGCATGGCCAAGATGATAGAAAGGGTCAAGAGCCTCCAAAATTCATGTGAGTTCTTCTTATTATCCCCTCATAATCATATTTATCATAAAAACTTATTATTCATATATTTTTGGAAGTTTTGGAAGACCAATCACAAGGGGCAATTTTCTATACATAAAAAAGGAGTTTCTTGACTATTTATAGGTCTTGAATGATTCCAAATGATATTTGTAACTATTAAAATGGTTTATATCACCCCATACCTATCTATCATGAATTTTTAACTTATTTTATCAAGTGATACATGTCCAAGTGACTCTTGGACTTCCCTTCTTTCTACCTTCCCATTTCTTATATAAATTTTGGCCTTTTGGCTATTGTATGGGATCTCTCTACCTAGGTAAGGTGAAGCCCTAAATATTTTTTACCTTGAATTAATAAATACAAGTGTTTTACCTAATTTAAATATTTAATTAAGTTTACATGATTGGTATGATTCTTGTGTAAGTGGAATTTCCTTTACCTTCATATGTTGATTCCATTGGTACCTAGTATATTGGGATTTCCCTCTTGCAGGTCAATAAGAAGTGTTTGAAGAGAATGTAGGTATAATTGAGTATGATACTCAATATAATGTCATAGAATGAATATTTTTTTTATTTATTCCTATCCTATGTCATCTACAATACCCCATGTTGAAACACTAATGTGAGAGGAGAGATTGATGTTGAATGAAGTGTATGCACTATTTATCCTAAGTTTCAAGTGTATGTTAAAGGTGTGAGTAGAGAATTTTTTTTGGTGGATCACCTATAGTATAATAATATTAATTACAATTTTCCTAACCCTTTTCATCCCCCCTAATTTATTAATAATATTAATATGAGCTTAAATGGTGCATCAAGGGAGTTATCCCCTAATCTAGAGATCCACCCCCCAAAGGGATACCCACAGCCCTAGGGTGGTTCCATTATGTCACTTTAGTGAGGAAAGGTTTGTCCCATCTCCTCATTGGGTGCCTTCAAGTGACAACATTTTTTGGCACCCTGGTTGGATTATTAAGTCCATTCCTTGAGGAGTTTAGGTGTTCTCTTCAAGACATCAACCTTTATAGGTAATTCTAATAAACATCAATGACAATTCCACATACATATCTATTGGTTGAGCAGCCTAGATATATCAATTAAAGTTGTTTTATTATTTCATACTCTTTTGTGAAGTGATTCATGTAGATTGGTGAGTTTGAGCTTGTTTCAGCACAAGTTGAGGATCTATGTCCATATTTGCCTTTTCCTCTTTATTATGAGTAAGTTCTTATCTATACTTATCATGATCCTCATCAAGCATATGTTTCCAATGGTCAAATATATCAATTTTTAAATACATAAATCCCACATAGCTCTCCTCAAAGCCCTTACATTTCTAATTTTAAAATAAATCTCCTTAGTTACCAAGAATACATGCTAGATATTTACACTAGATATGGTTGTGGTGAAATCATACCTAGTATTTACATTGAGAGTGTGAGGAATGCCTTGGAATAAATCAAGGAGTGAATACCCATAGAGTTGGATAATTGGACTAAACTTACCTATGAAATTATTTATGTTTGTGGTTTTATATTTAATCTAGAGTAAATATTAAGAGTTTATGAAAAAATCCCACCTTATCAACCTAAAAATTCCCCACATTCACCTTCAAGTGTGCTATCTTTGCCTCTTCAAAATTCTAGTCCAACCATGTTTCTTAATACCCCAAACCCCTCATGTACTTCCCCAAGTTTCCATTCTTGGAAATCCATCCAATAAATTAACCTAATGGATGATAATATCATGGTTGAGTAGGTTAATTTTCTAGGATAAGATTTGGCAATTGAGACATTGAACTTTGAAGCTCATATTGAAAGGGAGTGGAAATTGGCTAATCAAGACTTGAGGTAGTCCATCATGGAAATGGAAGATAAAATATCTAAACCTCCTCCTTCAATTCCCAATCAAGATACCAAACCTTAATAAAAACCAAGTTTCATAGATAAATCTTTCACCCCTTCATCAGCCTCTCAATCCCATGAAGCTATCCTTGAACCCACCTTCCATAGATGGAAAGATGTGATGGAAGTTCATGGGGAAAATAACAAGTCATGTTTAAATGAAGAAGTTGGTAGGAGAGAAAATCTTGAAATCACTCAAATCCCTCCCACCCCTCCTCAAGAGAACATTGAATCCATCATTACACTCGCTCAAATTGATCAAGGTTGCCTTCCTAGTGTGGAGAATTATCTTGCTACTTGGGAATCCCCTTTGGGCAAACTCCCTATTTTTTAGATTCCTGATGTTAACACCACCAAGAGGTAGGATGAAATTAAAATTTTATATTAGATAAAGGCTAAGAAGGTGCTGACTAATAATGAGAAGACATCTACTTATAGTGATAAAGGAAAATTTAAGGGAGAGTTGATAGAAGAGCTCCTTTTGAATCCCATAGAAGAAGAGGGAGAAGTCTCTCTTGCTTTCCCATTTCATGACTCAGACTAGTCAAATAAGGATTAATTATGGTAGAGGTTTGAGGACATATGAAATGAAGTTGAAGGCTTCAAATATCTTACAATTCTTTTAGAACTCACCTTAAGCCATGGCAAACAAGAGGTTGTGTCTAAAATGGAAGACATGTGGAAAATATACTTGCAAATGTTTCAAGACTATGTGGAAGGTAAGAGGTATGATCTACTAGAAAAACAAGATAAATATGAAGGAGAAGAATCATATGTTGAAGAACATCACATCTAAGAAAGTTTAGCTCATGATAGAGCCATCTATGATGATCTTGGACCGTTTGAAGGTGATCTAGAGTTTGATTCTACATCCATTCATGAAGCTACCTCCATAAACTTCCAAGAAAAGAATGAATAATAAAAACTCCCATATGGTCATGATATAATCCACTTTGAAGAGTTTAAAGACATTGTGACCATTGAGAAGGATGATAGGATCCTTCAAAGAGAGATTTATTCATAACAAGTTGTCCGATGTCTAAGTATGCCAATTTATCATGAAGAGCTAGGAGGACAGTAGTATGAGGCTTGCTTAAAGTTTCAAGAGGACCTTATATATTTTTGAGACCTATGGGAGATGACTAAAGTGGATGATGTACAAGGAAAAGAAACACAAAGAAGGCAAGAGTCATCTATTATTCCATCCAAGAAGAAGCAAGCTTGGCATCCTCACTCATCTATTGAGGAAGGAGACCTAAGATACTTCCCTTTTGATCTAGGAAGGGAAGTATGAGCAAGAGAAATGTACATATTTGTTTCCTTTATATAGTGTTTATTTTCCCTAAGTGCTTAGTAGCACATGTCTATTTGCTTTAGTTTTTTTATGTGTCTCTTTCCTTTGTATGTTTGAGGTATTCAATGGTTGTCTTGTTGATCAAGGTTTGAGTCAATGGTCAAGGTATCTTGTTTACCTCAGTCCTTAGATGACTCCATAAGCCCAATGTATTAATAAGGCTACTATTCTAATTAGTATATCAGGTATACTACCCCTATGAGTCACCAATTTGTTTACCAATTTTGACTTTTTGGTCAAAATAGGGCACCCCTAGTAAAAGAATTCACTTTTAGGAATTTAAATGGTTGATATATGTTTTTATAAGGTGTTTCATAGGTCAATTAGTGTTAATTTATGTTGTACTAGCTTTGGTTAAGTGTTCACTAGGTCCATTTATCATATTTAGTCATTTTAAGGAGTCTAAATGGCGTATGTAATGATTTATATAGGTTCCTTGGAATTTTTTCAAGTTTAAAAATCTGATACTAGGTCCCATTTTTCCTTATAAGCCTTAAGAAGCTGACATAACTGAAGAAATGGTATGTTGTTTAGAAAAGGGCAATTTTATTGACCAAAGAAGTGAGAAAAAAGACCCTTATACAACTTATTGGGAAGTTTTACACTTGGAAAACGTGGTGGTGTGACTCTTCACCTCCCTAAATTCCATATCCACATTTGGTTTTCACTTTTTACACAAAAAATTGCATCTATAACTCAATTTTATTCATTTCCCTATTGGCATATAAATGAAGGTCAAGTTTAAACACTAACTATGGGCCGTACAGGTAGACTTAGGAAGAATGATCTTGGTGGTGGATAATAATATTATTACACTTCACTTTAATTTCAATAAGTCTCATATTGGTGCATTATACTTTTTGAACAATCCTTAACCATCCAGGTAGCCTATTATAGAATTACATCCAAGAGAGGTATACTTATGTATCTATTTATAGTTTTCAGAGATCCTTGGGGATATTTTGTATTTATAATGTTTTTATGCTGGAATAAATCTCTCTCAATTTTATTTCAAACACATAACACTTCATGTTTCATTATCTTTTAAGGAGTTTTCAAATAGTGCCAGTTTCATGAAGTTCATAGAGTTGGGTGTAGGTTCTTAGTTTTCCAACATACAGAGAGATCCATGGTCATGAAAATATGATTTAAATTAATGTATTAAGATTTATTTCATGAAAAAATATTATTTGAGGTCCAAATAACACTCTTCTAAAGCCAAAACTACTTATTCTCCTTGTTCAATGTCTAGTCTACTCACAATTAGTTTATGCTTATTTCATGGAGGTTGTATAGTGTGAAAAAGTTAAAAGAACATGGTAGAGTAATTTTGGAGATTTATCATACTCTAATAGTGAGTAATTGACAATAAAATAAGGTTTAATATGTAACAAAAACAAATTTCACTCCAAGAGAGGTCATTTCCAATTTTGGGCTCTTAGTCCCCAAATACAAAAAATAGAGATCCTGTAGTTTTAGTAGATTATATTTCAGCATGGTATAATAATATATCAACAATTTTATTATTTTTTCCTTATATCCCTATCCACAGGGTGAAACCATGCCAAATTTTGGAGTAAAATTCTAAGTGGAAGATGGAATTTGAGCTCCTCTAAGTTGCCAAGAAATCACTAAAAATCAATAGTGTTGTCTACAGGATTCTTGATGAGTACTTTCCCTACAAGGTATTTGATTATCTCTAAGCCTATTATTGAAATATTTAACACTTAAAAAAAACTTAAAAATAAAAATTAATCACTCATTCATATAAGAGGCAATGACTATGTCAAAAGACCTATCAGGCCTATCCCCTATCTGTACACTAAGCAGGGTAGGAAGTGAAGGTAGTATTTGAGGGTTTGATAACAAAAGATGATGGTTAGGAATCCATAATTTCACTATGTCCTAGATTGAGGCATCTCCAAACTATATTAAATATTTTTAATCCTCCCAATCTCCTAAACATGATTCAAAAATCTATAATATAACCTACAACAGGCTAGGGTTATACACCTACAACTAGGGGTTTGATCATAGTCAATAGTAGGCTTTTTTCATGATAATTTGAAGTATTAAAGTGAATGAATTAAAATATTATGATTAAAATAAAATAATAAAGGTTTTATACCCATTATGAGGAATATATACTCATCAAAACCCACCTTGACAACCTATAGCCAAGCAAAATGGGTAAACACAGTCATAGTATGGGAATTGGTGACAGTCAAAAATAAAAAGGTATTTTTAGGCTATTTTAAGTTCTTAAATGAGTGAAATTAATATTTAATTATTATATGAAGATAAACAAGTGTTTTCATATACTTATGAATAAGGAACTCACCCTAGCAACCTATAGCCAAAGTAACGAATGACTATCTAAGTCAAAGAGAATAGTAGGGAATTGGAAAACCTATAAAACCTAAGGCATGTTTAAAGATGGTAAACTCTAATTATAATATATATGGGTTATATAATCTAGGATAACCCTAATAAAATCTATTTTTCCCAAAGGAGGAACATCTAGAAGACTCTTATTTGTTGTCTCAGTCTTGATAGAACACTAGTTGGTGAAGGCAAGGTACCAAGTAGTGACTCCCTAGAGGGGTATAAATGGATCCATGCATTTTGATCTATTTTTTTATTATAAATAAAGTGTATTGAAACTAAAAAATTATTCCTAATCCATCTAAACTCATTTTCTCATAGGCCAAATGACTCCGTCCATACATATAGGGTAAGGGAGAGCCTTGTTTCAAGAGGTAAATGTGAGATTATACTTGTAAAAAAGGATTTGATTAGGTCAATGAGCCCAAAAATCATGAAATAAGAATGATTAAGATGTATAAATTCATCAAGGAGGGTTGTAAAGAGTAGTAATAAGGAGATTTGTGTGAAAACATGCAAAAATAGGGTTTTTTGACAAAGTTGAGTTGGTTTGACCACTTAGACTTAGAATCTAAAGAAACCCTTCAGTACAAAGGAAATAATGAATGTATTAAGCTCAAAAATATTTATTATTTATCATAAAAATAGGTAGATATGCCTTTTTTTTGTCTTAGAGGTAGGTCACTCTTTGCAATCAATAAAATGGTAGTTTTGGGGAAAATTGAAGAATGGAGGGCTTGTGCTTAATCTAAATAGTCAAGGAGGTTTTTATAGTTTGGGGACATATATAGGGACATAAGAAAAAAATATAAGTTTGGTATATGTTGACCAAATTTTTCCCCAGGAAAAATTTTTGGTCCCCTTCTTCCCTTACTATCCATGCCAGTCATTTTGAAGTTGCACAAGTTCAAAGAGTTTGGTTCATGGCCTGGTTCAAGTGGTTCAATGAATTTTGGTTCAAAAGGTCCATCTTCAAGTTTAACATCTTGATTCATCAATGTTTGAACCATTAAACCATTGAACCATTTTTGGTTCAACGGGCTTGGTTCAAAGCAACAAGTTCATCGGCCTTGGTTCACTAGTTCATCGGCATGTAATGGTTGAACCCTTGAAACGTTGAACCATTTTTGATTCAACAGCTTGGTTCAAGGGTATGCCCTTGGCTAAAGGGGAGTCTTCAAGTTAAAAATGCCCTAGTGGAGGGTAGGCAATTCAAAGGAAAAGGACTTGGGTAAGTTCGGTTTTGTTCAAAGTTCAAAGTTCAAATTTGTCAAAATTGACTAAGTCCCGAATTCCTTCAAACTTTTTGCCTGAAGGAATTCCTTCAAATAAAAAGTCTTAAGGAATTTAGGCGTAGCTCAAATCAAAAAAAGCAAAGGCCAGGTAGAATTTTTGTAGACTTTTTGTTCACGGGAAAATGTCCATAGACAAAAGCCTATGGAAAATACACAGAACAAATGAAACCTAAGAAAATTGTCCATGGGGACTCGAGGAAAAATATGTAGGACCAAAGGACCCACCGAAGGACCCCAAAGGGTAAGTGCCCTTGTGAGGCACTCTCAACCAAATGTAAAGGGGACACTTTCAAAGAACTAGAGGGTCACCTTCCCCTAGAAAGGTGCTAAGAGGAAGCAAAGCCACAGAGAAGCCATGAAGACTTGATGATGTTTTGATAGGGAGGGTGACATCCTAGAAGACATCAAAATTAAAAAAATAAGTTAGCCATTGGTTTTCAAACTAATGACGGCTATATGAATGTCAAATTTAGCAAAACAAAATGGCCATTTGTTTTCAAACTGAGAGAGAGCTAATCAAGAGGCCAAAATGTAGCGACCCGCTAAGAATTTGCCCTCGAGGGCCGAAGGGGCCAGAAGAGACAAAATTGAGAAAAGACAAGGAGACAAGCATGGAATGAGCAAGCAATTAGTCCAAGTGGAACCAATTTGAGAAGTGACTCTACCAGGTGAAACAGTTCCTACAAATTGATCATTGGGGATGCAAATAGCTAGTAATGCAACCAGTTTCTCCATTTTACATCTAATGAGTAGACAAACCATGTATTGACCTTGAAAAGGCAGACTTCAAACAGACAAAGTGCACAGCTCATTAATGTTTTAAGTGACTTGTTCTTCCCAATGAAGGGATGTGATAGGCCACTTGTAAAAAGAAGCACCAAATGGGCCTCCTTATTTCTCCTATATATTGAAGACTTGTCATTTTAAGAATCATCTTTTCACATTTGTAAGGCATAGCCCTGGCAAAATTTCACCTAAATCAATAAACACAATTTTACCTATTCTTGGATAGATATTTCTATGTATGTCTTGAGTGTTGTTTGTGTTCAGTCATTGTCTCTTGATGCTTTCATAGGTCCAATACCAACATACCTGTTGTCTACGAGGTGCCATTTTGTAGCTGACAGGAGAAGAGCTCTATTCAAGAGTGTAAAATAGAAGAGGTTACTTACAGTGTGCATTTCATAGCACCTTGGTAAGTCTCTATTTTCTAGGTTTTCATGAGAGCCTCCCTACCATTTTCTTGCAGCCTTGTCCTTCTACCAAGTCTGAAGTGTATGTATGAATTTGTTTGGTTTTAAGTGTGGATGTGAGAAGGTAATTTCATTTTGGTGTATCACCTCCTTAGAGTAGTTTGTATTCTTGTAATCGTTCTCCCTTTTCATCCCCCCAATTTATATATCTATGCATGTACATATTTTCACTTGCTAGAATAAACATGATGCATCAAAGGGAGCTAGCCCTTATCTAGATACTCTCCCCTCTAGCTTTGCCAATCCCACAGGTGAGAGGGGAGTTTCCATAGTTGCAAAGAGAAGGTAGGAGCTTGGCCTCCTGCCAAGGGTGCAATCTCTTACATCAATAGTTTTGGCACACTCGATGGGACTCAGTTTGACAACTCAGTAAGGTTTTAAGATTGATGCTGGTCCTATCACAACAATTCAAATTTTTCCAGCATCTGGTGACTCCACTGGTAAGAGCTTTAGTTTTCCAATTAAGACTAGTTTCTTAACTTTCTATGCCTAAAGTCACCACAAGGTCTGCTTCAAAAGGGGTTCCTTTCAATTTTGTTGAGTTGCCTTTAAACTCTAAAAAAAGACTATGATTTGAGAGGACCCATCCTTATCCAACAAGAAATCCTCCTAGACCTATTGTAAGGGACATAGATGACGCACAACCCCAGTTACAGCCCATCCCAGTGATGGCACTACCTTTTGAGGCTTTTCATGGTCAGAGCCCCTTAAACCTCTTATGTTATGATCTAATTCTAGGAACAACCCTAAAAAATGTGCCTTCTTTCAATGGAGAGGGGCCCATTACAGTCATCAAACATATTAGGAATATTGCTAACCTCTCCAATATTCACAATGTAACAGAGGAAAATATCACCTTCAGATTGTTAGCATTGTCTCTCAAAGGCAAGGCTCTTGAATGGTACAAAACTTTGCTTGTAAATTCAATACATTCTTGGAATGAGTTGGGTACTAAGTTGACAGATCATTTTGGGGAAAAGAGTGATGGCCTCTCACTTACTGAGTAGTTGATGACCATAAAGAGAGCTCCACACGAGTATATGTAAGATTTTTACATGCAATTTCAAAAGACTTGGAATAGAATTCCCATCCTGGTAAGACCGACTCCCAACTATGCTTTCTTGTACTATTTAAAGGCATTAAATAGTGATATTGCTGTGATGATCTAATCTATGGGAGGGCATATACTGCCTGCTACTTATGGCATAGCCATAGCAATTGAAAACTACTTAGTATAGGCTAGGAAAATAGCCCCTAGGCCTCACATGCCACTTTTCCCAAAAATGCTACCTCCAATTCAGACCGTTGCTCCCACATTGGCTCCTCTACCTACCATAGAGAAACTAGTTGCTATTTCATCCAATGAACTTCATGAGGTTAAAATTCTATTGCAAAGCATGTCAAATGAACTTGTAGCTCTTAAAAGGTAGAAAGCTCAAAGAAACAGGCTGAATCAGGGATATCAACATTATGGTCAAGCCCCTAGACCCCCTTTTCAAGGCTATAATCAAGGACAGGGTCAGCTCACTCAGACTAGACTATTTCAAAACCATAACCCAGGCCCCCCTTCATCATCTAAAGTCATGGTGTCAGTTCAAAATAATCTAGTACAAGAACAACCAAGTTTTTTGACCATGGAATATGGTTAAGAATAGGTTGTTTACACAAATGAGATGATGAGTTATTTACAGAATGTAGACAATCAGGCAGTTGCTCATTCCTAGATTTTTGAGGCTCCAACTCAACCTAGCATGAGTAGCAATCAGGCCCAGCCAAATTCTACCCTCATGACTCATCTAGAAGGGGAATTATATTTAGTGAATTATGTGGGCACTGTAGACAAGTAGGCTGACTGTGTTGCAGCCAACACAAGATCTAAGAGAAGAGCAATGGGAGAAGCCCAGGCTACCACCCAAGTGATAGCAACACCTTCTCCATCACACTCAAATTTGAAGGCCCCAAATTTTAGATAGCCATTTGTACCTTCAACCCTTAGCCTGCAGCTCAGGTTGGAATCAACCCCAAAGAAAGCTTGAAGGGAGGCAGTCCCCAAGTCAATATCATGGACCAGATGAAGAAGCTGCATATGAACATCTCTTTATGGGATTCATTGTCTCTTCCAGGGTAGAAGGACGTATTGAAGAAGGAATTGTATGAGCTAGATCATCAAGCTATCCCAACAAGAACTGATAATGTCTTGATGAAAATTGGATAGCCTTCCACTTTAGGTCAGGTAAAGAAGGAAGATAAAATTCCCCCTTTCTATGTATCCTTGGTCATAGGGGATTTCTTGGTACACAACTGCATAATCGATAGTGGGGCTAACACCTCAGTGATGCCCAAGTACATAGCTAACAAGATGGGACTAAAATATGAAGAGATGAACAAGGGAGTCCTACAGCTATATGGGACACCTACAAAAATAGTTGGGATTGTGAAGGGTTTAGGCTTGACATTGCATGCTTGCCCAACCTTCTCAATTCCCCATGATATAGTGGTAGCAGATGTTCCTCCTTATTTTGCAATTTGCTTGTCCAGAGACTTCACATCAAAGATAGGTGGCTATCTAGCAATGAATTGGTCATATCTAGTTTTTATGACCAAGTATGTGACCAAGGTAAAAATTGAGTCTGAGCCACTCTACAAGGACCATCTAAAACCATACTCACCCAAGGTAGCGAATGTTAGTTACACCATTATCGACCTAGAAGAGTCCCAAACAGACTAATCTCCATCCTCTACTCTTGAAGGAGTTGCAGAGCTACTCTTGGATGATTGGGGAAATGATAACTTTGAACATGATCCTTACAAGTTCATTGAGGAAGTAGACCTTAGAGTCTACTATATGCACGAAGAGGGTGCCTTCATACCAAATATAATGAAGGCAAGCCAAGAGGACCTTGCTCTATGGCAGCTATATTTTGATGGTTCTAGAAGTAGGCTAGGAGCTAGTGGTGGGGTGATGTTAGTCTCCCCTACAAAGGATAGGTACTATTCAACTTTTCATTTCCATTTCTCTTGCACAAGAAAAGTTACACAATATGAGTCCCTTATCCATGGGTTGGAATGGGCAAGAAAAAGAGGGATCAAGGAGTTGCAAGTTTTGGGAGACATGGAGCTGATTGTAAATTAGGTGAAAGGCCTAAATTTGACCAAGAATTCCTTGCTAAAGTTTTACAAGCATAGGGTATAGGACATGGTGGAAGATTTCCTCACTTTCAATATCACCTCCATTCCCAAAGAACAAAATAAACAAGCAAATAGAGTAGCATCAATTGGCACTCAGTTCAATGTTTCCAAGGAAATAAGTCGAGACTGTGGTTCACACCACTTGAAAGTGGTGGTTTGGCCCTTTGTCCTAGACAACATTGCAAATTGGCAAGTTTTCAAAAATGACTAGAAAATAGCTTTCTTCCTACAGGAGGAAGCTAAGTTTGCAATAAAAAATTAGATGAAATTGTAGCAGCAATATGGCAATCAGATTGTTCAGTTGAAGACCAATAATCTCCCTAAAGGTTTGGTCACACTTGAGAGCATCTTCAATGGAGATGACCAATTGAGAAATGATAAGGCATGCATCACAACTAAAGAGGAGAATTATGAAAGGGTTGAGATCTTCAAGGATAAGGTGTTTGTGCTTGGAAAATTCTGCATGATTCAATAAAGGTGAGCTTTCATTTTGCTGTGTCAGGAATTTGCAGATGTTTTTGCATGGGATTACAGTGACTTGAAGGGCTTTGACCCAAGGCTCACCCAACACACCATCAAATTAGAAGAAGGTGCTAGGCCAGTCATATAGAAGCAAAGACCTGTCAATCCAATAATTGAGCCCCTCATGTAGAGGGAACTAGCCAAATTGACTGAGTCCAAAATTATATTTCCAATCAAGCATTCCTCTTGGCTAGCCAACCTTGTTCCTGTTAGAAAGAATAATGGGCAAATCAAGCTATGTGTTGATTTCAGAGACCTTAATAAAGTCTCTTTAAAATACCATTATCCTCTCCCCAGCATGAAGCAGATCCTTTAGAAGGTAACTGGTAGCGAGCACTTCTCCCTCCTGGATGGTTATTCAGGGTATAATCAGATTTTAGTGCAAGGCTGTGACCAGTACAAAATGGCCTTCACCACTAAATGGGGAATGTTTGCCTACAAGAAGATGCCATTTAGGCTATCTAATGTTGGTGCTACCTTTTAGTGAGCCATGGACATGGCTTTTGGAGGCTTGATAAACAAAAATGTGCTGGTATACCTTGATGATGTGATGGTATTCTCCAAGGAAGTGAGCCAACACATGGGACACCTCAGGCAAATTTTTGAAAGGTGCAGGGAATTTAGCATCTCTCTTAATCCAAAGAAATGTGTGTTTGTTGTTCATGAAAGGAAACTCATTGGCCACATCATGTCCAAATAGGGCTTATCCATTGACTCTAAGAGAGTTTGCTCTATCTTGGAGATGTCCCTACCAAAGCACAAGAAAGGCCTACAGAGTTTCTTTGGCAGGATAAATTTCATTTGGAGATTCATTCCAAATTTCACTGAGATAGTCAAGCCACTCATCTCTATGCTAAGGAAGGGTGAGGAGTTCAAGTGGACAACACAAAGAAAAGATATCTTTAAAGCCATCAAGTAGTCCATAACTTGGGCTCCTACTTTGATCAGCCCCGACTTCATTAAAGACTTCAACCTCTACACTTTTAGCAATGAAGAGGTGATCTCCGCTGTGCTTACTCAAGCAAATGGTGATGACCTCGAACAACCACTTAATTTTTTTAGCCAAGGGTTAGAGGATTTTGAAGTCAAATACATGTATGTAGAGAAGCAAGTCTTGGTAGTAGTGCAGAGCCTAAAGAAGTTTAGGCATATGTTGTCTAACAACATGATTCACCTCATGGTCCCATATCCTGGTGTTAAGGATTTCTTGACCAATCAAGACTTAAATGAGAAGAGAGTAGGGTGGATCACCAAAGTGATGGAGTATGACATAGACATCAAGATCACCAAGCTAGTGAGGGGAAGAGGCCTGTGCAAATAGCTTGCTATAGATTTCAAGCAAAAAAGGGAAGATAGCTTGCTAATTCATGATGTAGCCACTGCATCAGAACAAACTATCATAAAGGATTGGAGGTTGGACCTGAGGTGTTTCCTTCTCACTAGTGAGTGCCCACAGGGACTTGATAGGAGTGGAAGAAGGTATTTCAAGATCCAGTCTCTCCCTTATGTCCTGGTTAATGAAGTATTGTCTAGAAATGATCTCTTTGAGGTCCTTTTAAGATGCATTGACCCAAACTAGGCTGATAAGGTACTGGCTGAGTTCTATGATGGGCCAACAGGTGGTCATTTTGCTCCTAGAGCTACTGCAGTAAGGATAATGAGAGTTGGCTATTTCTAGCCCACTCTTTTCAAGGACACCCATGCTTGGGTAAGAAAGTGCCAGAAGTGTGCACTTTTTGATGGGAAACAATGGTTGGCTGCCATGCCTCTATAGCATATTTAGGTGGAGCAACCATTCATGCAGTGGGGCTTGGATTTCATAGGGATGATCAATCCTCCCTCTAGTGCTAGACACAAATGGGTCCTGACTGCTACAAACTATTTCACAAGGTGGGTGGAGGCTTTTTCTCTAAAAGACGCAAATGAAAGTGTGGTCCTAGAGTTTTATGAGGACCTAGTAACAAGATTTGTAGTCCTAGCCACCATAATCTCATATAACACCTTAGCTTTTCTAAGAACCAAAACAAGTGAATGGGAAATAAGGTATGGTATATACCTTAGCACTTCAACCAATTATTACCCATAGGGGAATGGGCTGGCTGAGTCCACCAAAAAAAATCTGATCAAAATCATAAAGAGGACCATGGAAGAAAATTAGAGGACTTGTCATGCCAAGCTGAAGACAACTCTATGGGCCGATCAAATCACTTCGAAGAGAGCAATCAAAAACTCTCCATATACACTCATATATGGAAGGGAAGCTAGGCTTCCCATCTCACTTGAATTTCCAGCACTAGATCTCAGTCACCAACTACAATTTGAAGAAGGAAGTAGCATGGAGGTCAGGCTGTGTAAGCTAATGGAGCTCCAAGAGGTAAGGGACTGGGCTATGGTTTCTATGACCAGTTGCCAATAGCAAGTAAAAAGACACTTTGACAAGAAATCTTTATCAAAATATTTATTTTAAGGAGACATTATCCTAAAATGGGATGAAGATCGAGCTAAGCCTAGAAAGCATGCAAAATTTGATGCCCTATAAAGCAGTCCTTACATAATTACTCAGTGCAAGTAGCATAATGCATTTCAACTCTCTAGGTTGGATGGTGAAGAACTACATATCCCAATTAATGGGATACATCTGAAGCACTGCCATTGAGTCTCCTTTCATCTATATATATTTTACCCTTTTTTTATTTCCCTATTTTCCCTAAGTGTTGTTGCACAAGCAATAGTTTTCTTAATCTTGTGTGTGTTTTCTTTTCCTTGGAGGTGGATCTGCGTGTTTGGTTCTAAATTATTGGGGATATTGATAATTTTAAAGTTATAATCTGAATCCATGCCCAATGGACTGCAAGGCAACTAGTTTTTAAGCATAGCAGGCATGCTTCCCTTGGGAGTCACCAATTTGTTGACCAAATTTTGCCCCAGGCAAAATTTTTGGTCCCCTTCTTCCCTTGCTATCCATGCTAGTCATTTTCAAGTTACACAAGTTCAATGAGTTTGGTTCATGGCCTAGTTCAAGTGGTTTAGTGACCTTTGGTTCCAAAGGTCCATCTTCAAGTTCAACATCTTGATTCATCAATGGTTGAACCATTGAACCATTTTTGGTTCAACGGGCTTGGTTCAAAGCAAGAAGTTCATTAGCCTTGGTTCACTAGTTCATCAGCATGCAATGGTTAAACCCTTGAACCGTTGAACCATTTTTGGTTCAACGACTTGGTTCAAGGGTATGCCCTTGGCCAAAGGGGAGTCTTCAAGCTTAAAATTACCTAGCAGAGGGTAGGCGCTTCAAAGGAAAAGGACCTGGGTAAGTTTGATTTTGTGCAAAGTTTAAAGTTTAAATTTGTCAAAATTGACTAAGTCCTGAATTCCTTTGGACTTTTTACCTGAAGGAATTCCTTCAAAAAAAAAGTCCAAATGAATTTACGCGTAGCTCAAATCAAAAAAAGCAAAGGCTGGGTAGAATTTCCATGGACTTTTTGTCTGCGAGAAAATGTCCGCAGACAAAAGCCCGCAGAAAATACACAGAATAAATGAAACATGGGAAAATTGTCTACGAGGACCTAGGGAAAAATCTAGAGGACCAAAGGACCTGTCGAAGGACCCCAAAGGGTAGGTGCCCTTATATGGGACTCTCAACCAAATGTAGAGGGGACACTTTCAAAGAGCCAGAGGGTCACCTTCCCCTGAAAAGGTGCTAAGAGGAAGCAAAACTACAAAGAAGCCATGAAGACTTGATGACATTTTGATGGGGATGGTGACATCCCAGAGGACGTCAAAATTAACAAAACAAGTTAGCCATTGGTTTTCAAACCAATGATGGCCGTATGAACATCAAAGTTAGCAAAACAAAATAGTCATTTGTTTTCAAACTGAGAGAGAGCTAACCAAGGGGCCAAAATGCAGTGACCTGATAAGAATTTGCCCCTGAGGGCCGAAGGAGCTAGAAGACACAAAATTGAGAAAATACAAGGAGACAAGCATGGAATGAGAAAGAAATTAGTCCAAGTGGTGCCAATTTGAGAAGTGACTTCGATAGGTGAAACAGTTTCTATGAATTGATCATTGGGGATGCAAAAAGCTAGCAATGCAACCGATTTCTCCATTTTACATTTAATGAGTAGACAAACCATGTATTGACCTTGAAAAGGCAGACTTCAAATAGACAAAGTGCACAGCTCATTAATGTTTTGAGTGACTTGTTCTTCCCAATTAAGGGACACGATAGGCCACTTGTAAAAAGGAGTGCCAAATGGGCCTCCTTGCTTCTCTTATATATTGAAGACTTGTCATTTTAAGAATCATATTTTCACATTTGTAAGGCGTATCCCTGGAAAAATTTCACTTGAATCAATAAACGTAGTTTTACCTCTTCTTGGATAGATATTTCTGTGTATGTCTTGAGTGTTGTTTGTGTTCATTCATTGTCTCTTGATGCTTTCATAGGTCTAACACCAACATACCTGTTTGTCTATGAGGCACCATTTTGCAGCTGACAAAAGAAGAGCTCTATTTGAGAGTGTATAATAGAAGAGGTTACTTATAGTGTGCATTTCACAGCACCTTGGTGAGTCTCTATTTTTTGGGTTTTCATGAGAGCCTCCTTGCCATTTTCTTATAGCCTAGTCCTTCTACCAAGTCTAAAGCATATGTATGCATTTGTCTAGTTTTAAGTGTGGATGTGAGAAGGTCATTTCATTTTAGTGTATCACCTCCTTAGAGTAGTTTGTATTCCTACAATATTTCTCCCTTTTCATCCCCCCAATTTATATATCTATACATGTACGTATTTGCACTTGCTGGAATAAACATGATGCATCAAAGGGAGCTAGCCCTTATCTAGAGACTCTCCCCTCCAGCTTCGTCAGTCCCACATGTGAGAGGGGAGTTTCCATAGTTGCGAAGAGAAGGTAGGAGCTCAGGGTCCTACCAAGGGTGCAATCTCTTGAGTCAATAGTATATAAAGGAGATGTTCTATACAAGGAGGTCTGTAGGTAGACCTAATGGAAAACATGTAAACCCAACCCAAAATGAGGTGTCACTTTAAGTTCTAACATTTCCCAAGTACTATAATGTTTTTTGAGATTTTTTCATGGGTAAATGTGATGTTTTAATGATATTGGAATGTATTGATGATGAATATTGTCATCTTTTATCTCACAAAGTGCTAACAGGCCTATTGACATGGCATAGTCTTAGTTTGAAAATAGGGGTAGCTTCCATTTTTGGGTTTTGTTGAACTCTCTGAAAGATTTGAACATGTTTCTAGGTTATAATATTAGTTAAAAAATCATTTTATATGATAATAAACTCCACAAGAAGCCACATCCAACTCCAAACACATTAAAACACTCACAAGAAGCATGAAAGCCACTCAAAGGTTAACTTTTGACACTCGTATCTCTTACAAACATTTTCGTGGAACCCTGATCCAATTTTACATGTTAAGGTGGGTAATTAAGGAGGTATTAGTGTCATTTTGTAAAGGTTTATGTGTCTATACTTTATGAACAAAGGTTAAGATTCCAGGTCACTCAAAACCCTTATAAAAACCTCACAAGGACCTGATTGGAGAGAAAAAGCATTTTGAGAATCTAAATTCAAGGGGATAGCCATGAAACCACCTTAATTTTGTATATTACTCTCATAGGATTCCACACGTGTTTTTTATGTATGGAATTATATAGATCAGTGGAAAACTAGGATTATTTTGACTATTTTGAATGGTGTGCAAGATACATAAGGATTTAGAAGATTAAAAAAAAATTGGGAGGAATATTTCGCTTGAGATAAATCCAAAAATTCACTTCATCACATTAAATAGTGTCTAAGTGTCCTAGATAGACCTTCACTCTCAGCGAGTCTAATGAGCCAACTAGTGGGGACTTAATAAAAATGGAATTTATTAATTTTGGGAACCTTTTTAAGATAATGTATTGTAAATAATGGTATTATAACTCCTTAAAAATGTCATTTCACCTCTTTTATGGATCATATTTTAGGTTTTAAGAGCTTGAAGGTGACATGTGTGAAGGGGTGAAGGAAAAGAGCTATCTTGAGATTGCCAAGTGTGAGCATGGATGGACAAAATGATAAGAAGGTTTTGGAGCCTCCCCAATTCATATTAGGGATTATTATTAACCCATAATAATCATATTCATCATCAAAACTGATAAAGTGTATATTTTGGGAAGTTTTGGAAGACCAATCATAAGGGACAATTTTCTATGCACATAAAAGGAGTTTCTTGATTATTTACAGGTCTTGAATGATTCCAAATGATATTTTTAACTCTTGACATGTATTATCTCATAGCATCAGTCTCTCTCATTAAATTTTGACTTTTTTTATCAAGTGACACATGTCCAAGTGACTCTTAGACTTCCCTTCTCTCTACCTTCCCATTTCTTCTATAAATTCTAGCCTTTTGGCTATTGTATGGGATCTCTCTACCTAGGTATGGTGAATCCATGACAAAATTTTAGCTTTAATAAATAAATATAATTATTTTACCTCATTAAAATATTTAATTAAGTGTACATGCTTGGTATTAGTCTTTTTTAAGTGTAATTTCTTTTACCTTTACATGTTGATTCCAATGGTACCTAGTGTATTATGATTTCCCTCTTATAGGTCATGAGAAGTGTCTGAAAAGAATTCAGGTGTAAGTTAGTAGGAAAAAAAATATATTTTTATATAATTCCTATTTTATTTCTTCCTATCCTATGTCATCTCCAAGACCCCATGTTGAAACATTGATGTGAGAGGAGAGATTGATGTTGAATAAAGTGTATGTGTTATTTGTGCTTAGTTTCAAGTGTATGTTAAAGGTATGAGTAGATAAATTTTTTTTCATCACCTATATTATAATAGGTTTAATTTCAGTTTTTTTAACCCTTTTATCCCCCCTAAGTTTTTAGTAATAGGAATATGAGCTTAAATGGTGCATCAAGGGGAACTAGCCCCCAATCTAGAGATCCACCCCCCCAATAGGGATACCCACAACCATGGGGTGGTTCCATTGTGTCACTTGAATTAGGAGAGGTTTATCCCATCTAATCATTATATTAATTTAAGTGACAACAAAAATTTTATCTATAATTCTCACATTTAATATGCAAACCTATAATCCACTAGTATATATGTGACTATATAAATCTTTTGTCACCTCTATTCTTCACAAAATTGGAGGAAGTTTTATGTTTTTATTGAGGTTTATCATAAATATGGACATATAAATATATATTAAGACTTTATCATTAGTATATATACTCTAATAATTGATTGAAAACATGTTCATTAGTCACATGCCTTTATTCACTCCTTCACACTTGGAATCTTGTTGGAGAACACTAAGAACAATGACTCTCATGGTCAGATACCTATTTTCCCCCCTTAAGGTTGATATTGGATATAATTTCAAGGTAAAATTACATGTATGATACTCTTCACAATTTTTAAAAGACACACATATTTTTTAATAATCATCTTGACTGTGTTTGGAGACTCACTCAGCCCACCTATGTATGCATAAATACCCTTTTCTCCTTTAAGTTTATTGCCTTGTGAATACATTTAGAAGGTATGAGGAGGGTTAAATAAGTTTTATCCACTTATAAAAAAAATATTTCACTCATTTTTTTCATAAAAATACTTTTCAACTCCCTTAAACCCTGACTATTATGTACAACTTAACAAGCTAAGAACATTTCTTGTCAAAACCAACATGAACATTAAAAACATTGAGGAAAATTGGTGTTTAAAAGATAAAAGGGTTATTAATATATACTTTCCAACCATTTTAATTTAGTAACTGAATCCTAAACTAATATGAAAATAGAAAACTAACCCTAAAGGGTTTTACAAGGGCTTTAGAATAGCTTATCTTCTTGGTGATTATTCATAAAGCTATGCCTCTTGAACTCTAAATTAATGCCATGATTTTGAATGGAATATTAGTAGTAAACATACCATAATTGAATATTTTTTTAAAACTCACCTCCTCCATGAACCAACATGAAATTTGTGACCTTATTCTGGCTACCAAGAACCTGATGAAGGAGCTTAGAGGTTTTCTGCCTTCACTAAGCTTGTTATTTCTTCTCAAGCATGTATTTGAGTTTAAGGGGATTTGATAAAGTATTAAAACTTCTTATGATATGATATTCAATGGAAACCCTTTGTAATTATACCCTTATAGAATATTTTTATTTAATAGAACTACTTATCTTATGTTTTAATCTTGTTAGAGTTGTGAACTAAGTGGCTATGGAGTCATCATTGACTTGTACAATGTTTGAGTAACATACTAGAGAATATCCTACATTATTTTACCTAATAATTATTAATTATGTCTTGTTTTGACATTATAAATGATGAGTAGGTAGTTACAAAAGTGTTCTAACATTGGAAAAGGAGTTTTAAGACACCTTGTAAAATATGTACGATCAAGGTACATGTATCATGACATTAAAAAGTGTCAAATGATATAAAAGACCCTTATACAATGATATTATAGCTTCATGTTTTATCTTTCATAGTAAGTCTCAGTACAAGATTATAACATGTCATAGGACTAAATAAAATGAATACGTTAATTTTTCCAAAAATACCTTAACTTCTCAAAAATTCTTGAAAGTGCAATGTTGTCAACTAAATGGCTCTACTGCTTGGTCTACTTGATCAACTTGGAACACATTGTCTTCTTAGGTGATTATCTTAATATTTTATTCAACATTATTAAATATTTACATTTAATTTCAAATCAAACCTTAACATTTCTAAAGTTACCTTAATATATGATAAATACATCACAAATGACCAAGATATGGAGACTAGTCAATCAACTGAGAATGATAACTTCACACTCTAACTAGACCTAACACAAGATCTTGAAACAACCTAAGACATACTTGTAATACCTCATCATAAGACAAGATATAACATCAATACATGACCCCTAAAAAGGTTATCAAAAAATTTAAATTAGGTTGGCTTGAAATTTTTGAAATGTATTGATCTATGATGGCTAATTTGGCTAACATTTTTGGTGACCTCCTCGGATTTCATGATTGTTATGCATCTAAACTAGTATCCTTATTTCATATATTAGAATATGAGGACACTTTAACATGTTTATAAAAAATACCCAAAATGTAAGTGAAAATGATAATAGCCTAAAAAAAAACTAAAACTAAAATAAACCTCATAACACACTAGTAAAGAAAAAACACACACAACAAGACAAAGAACACACACAACAAGACCAACTATACTAGAATCACTTAGATAAATCAAATACACATTATACTATATAAAATACTAAAAATAAACTTATTAACATGGTTTCAAAAATATCCCATTGACTAGGATTCTCAACTCTTTCCCATTCATCTTTGAAATTTGTAAAACATTATGTTGCTTGTAACAAGTTATAACATAGGGCCCACTCCACAATGTGTAAAACATTGTATGCCTAATAGGTTTGGACATATATTACTCCATCTTAAATATAAGGTATACTTATTTAAATTATATTGAAAAAATTATCCTATAAAAGGAATTATTCATTTTGACTTGATGGCAATATATGGAATGCATTGCATGGTCTCTTCTCTTCCAATGCCACCAATTCTTTCAACCTTATTTCCATGGGATCACTCTCTATCATCTCAAGTTGATGTGATAACTATAGGGTTTTTAATTCAATACATATATTTAACTTAGCCTATCTACCATAGATGAACATGTAGGGTGAGTTACCAACATCCCTATTAGGGGTGATCCTATCAGCCCATAAGGTTGTCTTCAACTTTGTGTGGCAAGTTGTTTGATTTTATTCCATTATCCTCTTAATGATTCTAGTCAAATTCATATTTATGGAATATAATATTCCATTTGCATTATGATAGTATTTATAATAATTGATTAGGTATATTTCATGCTTGATATCCCGTTCACTTGTCCTTTCACCATTAAATATTATTACATTATCAAAACTTATTGTGTAAGGGACTCCAAATCTAGTTATTATGCCTTCTTAGAAGTCAAGGACTGAATGTTCATTGGCCTCCTTGAGTTATATTACCTCCATGAATATTGTGAAGTTTTCATTGGCTATAAACACCCACATATGGCCTACACTTGAATGGGGGTTGATCATACCAATGAAATCAAGACCCCATTATATGAATGGTTGTTACAATTGAATATGATCAAGATGTAGGTCTACAAGATTTTGTTTCCCTATGAAAAATTAACACTTTTGACATCTCCTTGCCCATGAATAAAATTCCTTGAACAAGATATGCCAATAATATACAATTATCATTACTCTTACTATCGTGGTCTTGGGTACAAAATGACCTCCTACATGCCCATAATGAAATTTCTCTAAAAGCCTATCAATTTGATTAGTTTCAACACATCTCAACATCCAATTGAGATATATTAGAAAGAGGAATCCATTTAAAATAACATATGGGATGGAATATAATCTAAAGTAACTAATTTTTCTCTATCTAAACCTACATGACACTCACCTATTTGAATAAATCTTACCATATCTTATGTCTAACTTAGACAGGATGAAGGTACTATTAATAATTTGGCCTCATAGACCAAATTTAAACCTATATATTCTTGTACATGGTGGTATGCATGCTTCTTCATCTCCTCTTTTGGTCTCATTTTGAGCCTTTTAATATTTATTAAGGTGTCATTATATGTGTTACACATTGGTTGACAGATCATCATAGAATAACCTATTTTGAGGTCTTTGGATGATGTGATAGTTGTCATGGTGGTCCTTGAGTGAGTGGAGGAGTGTCAAATGTATTTTTAGACTTACATAAAGGCTTAATATCTATTTGACAAAATTAAGGGTCTTTAGCGAAGGTTAAGGTGATTTAGAGAGTTTAAGGTTTCTATTCCTCATAGTAATTATGCTTGTTTAGTCCACTTTTGTGATAAAAATATTTGTCATCATGATATAAGGATGTCTAAGACTAGTTTAAGTCATAACATGAGGTATAAGTTGTATCCAAGTTTGTATTCTATGGTTTACTTAGTCAAAACTATTTTAATCTTTAATTAGCCCTCTAAGTCATCAAATGCACCCTTCAAGCATGTCATAGAATAAAACTTGTAGTTATAAATTCCTTTAATATTTGGTGTATTGTTGAAATAATAATTTATATAAGGTCTCAAAAATATTCTAATCTATGACAAGATGATCTTATGTGCAAAAAGAGGCCTTTTTAGAAGTTAAACGGTTTCCATTCACCAAATGTACCCCACAAACCTATAAATGTGGCCTTTAAGCTTCCCCACTGATAATATCTAATTTTAAATCATATTTGACCTATATTTTCCATCCTCTCATCCTCCAATCATCTCTAAAAGAATTAAATCATGAAAAATTGTAGAAAAGAAGGGGTTTTACATGTGTTTTAGGATTTTACAAACCTATACAGACATGTCAGGGTCAGAGGAAGTTAGAAATATTTAGAGGGGAATTAGTGTAGGCATCAGATAAATAAATCTATGAGTTTCAAGCTCAAACAAGTCAAAAACTAACCCTTTCTCTATCGAGCTCTTTTTCAGCTCAAAAAAGCTAGTCAAGATTATGAATGATATAGATATGAGAGAGAAGATGAGGGTCTAATATTTTTGGAAAATGAGGGAAACTTAGTTTTATTCCATATTTTGGAATTTATTCTTAGATTGAATCTACCCCCTTTATAAATAATCACTAATAAGGTGAGGGACTCACAGTGTCTCATCCATTGAGATAAGTTACCAATTTGCTTCATTTTCTCCATTTATAAGCATGATGAAATAGGAATGAAATGTTGGGTAGCTTCCTATAGGGTCTGAAAAACATTTTTACACCATCCTAAAGACTCATTTGACATGTGTGACCTCAAGGAGATGATAAATCTTCTTATGGAACTATTTAAAGGTTAACAACAATAAGATTCTTGAGATTTCAAGGTTTATAATGGCTACAAAGTGTTGGTTACGTCTCAAACATATTACAAAACTCCATGAGGATCTACAATAATAAATTTAAATGATTATATGGATCAAAAACCCATAGGGTGGTGATCACTCATAGTTCCACATGCAGTCAAGTGGTCTAGATCAATTAATGAGTCTTTTGACCTACCTGAAGGTTTCCAACATAATGTTTCTAGGGTTTTGTAAAGTATAGTGAGAAATTTCATGCAGTTTAATTTATAAATCAAGAGAATCCAATATTTGAGACATGATAGATCAGATTTTGTAAGGGTTTTCTATAATTTTGAATTATCATAATGAGCTAGATTCAATTAGTGAGTCTTTAATCCTCCTTGAAGACTTACAAACATGTTTTCAAAGGAAAAATGAAGATGTAAAGCCTATGGTAGAAATTTATATGTATGTATATATCCAAAATGAAATATTATAATGCCTTAATGGATTGATATCAAGAGGAATAACTGTGTCACTTATCATCTCCACCATCAGTTGAAGTTTCATTTATAGTTTACCAAGCTTTGTTGGAAGGCTAAAAATGTTCTTTGTAAAGTGCATAAAAAACCTCTAAGATTTTTATGGAATAATCATGTCATGATATTTCTTGTGTGAGGGATAAACAAGGTGTATATACCCTATTATAATTTTGAGAGCATTGAGGTGTTATGGAAGGCAAAGGAGGTATCAATATAAGTTGAACAGATTTATTTAAGAGACTTAACTACCTTATAGAGTCTAAAATAGAATTTCAATGACCTAGGAGTTGTGATTTCCAAGAGATAAATAGAGGTTGATACCTCCTAAAAATTGTTATCCATTATAACCTGAATAAATTTCCCCAATAGATTTAACTAAATACATCAGGGGCACTCTAAGAAGGTAAACATTCACTCACATAGATAACTTAGTGAGGATCATGATAGTCCAATAGGAAAACTTTGGGTTTGAGGAGATAAAATGAGTTTAGAGAGAACAAAACCTATATAAAACCTCATCCTATCAAATAAATAAATATGAAAAGGTATAGATCATTGTCTAAGTTTTGATCATCATAACAATGGGCTTATAAATCACTCAATGGACTGTGAAGAAGGTGAGGACTAAGTGGTTGATCAAACCATTCTTGATTAACTATAAGACATAGATAATATTGTATATAGGAAAGGAGCACTATCTAATAGCTCATAATGGTTTAGATAAACTAGAATAAAATCAAGACCTCTCAAGAAGGAAACTCACCTCTTATACATAGCCAAAGAACTCAATTGTCACCTATAGGAAAAAATAAGAAAGCAAAGTACTTTGTGGTGGATATTTTAGATAAGAGATTAAAAAAGACTATACCAGTGAGATAAATCCCGACATTATGTTTCCATTAGTCAATGAATTTAAGGTACTAATAAGGGGGATGCTTACACCTACAACTTAAATAGGCCTAATTTTCACCTACAAGTAGGATCACATAAGAAAGCAAAAGTATAAAGAACCCTACATAGGAGTGAGGTAAATAAGTGAAAATATAGAAACTGATTTTTTTTCTAAATGATCTCAATGCCTTGATTAGGTGATTTGGTCCTCTGAGACATTATGGAGCCTTAATAGGCTAGTCAGACCTATTAGGCCTAAATAGGTAGTTTTAGGGAAGGTCATGAGTAGAGGAGTGAAGGTACAAGGAATCAAATAGGAAAGTGAAGTGAAATAAAGGTAAGGATGTGTCTTGACTTTTTTTATAAAAAAATTCACAACATTTTTCATTGAAATGGTTTAGTCATTTGATATAGAAAAGAGAATAATGGCCTAATTAGGCATAATAGGCCTAAACAGACATGCATACACCTACATATGGATATTAGAGACAAATTTTACCTCCTATATGAATTATTAGGATGGAATTATTGGAGGGATCAAGTGAGGATGTTTAGAGATGGTCAGTGAGGTCCAAACTTAGAGAGATAAAAGGAAAACCCAATAATTATCCATGTAGGGCTAGACTGCTAGGATTACTCATAAACCCTAGGCATGATTTGGACCAAGTATCAAGGTGTTTAAGGGATAAAATGTATCAAGGAAGTATATTCAATCATTTTAATATATATTTCACACCTTATGGAATCATTTATAAGGAATAAGTGTCCATTGGGTTGCCTATTTACACAAAACCTTTCTCTACCTAGATACATAATCTTGAAGAACCTAAGAATCTACTTTATCACACTGAGAACATTAATGAAGATCTGCATGTTATCCCAAATATTTTTTATAATATGGATAGTGTTCATAGATTTTTGGTGGGAAATGAGAGAACAAATTATATGAATAGTAAGTAGCTTAGCCACCCTAGAAACATTGTTTTTAACTATTTTGGAGCTCAAAAGAGATATAATTTTTATTGATACTATATGGAACAATTACATGGGATTGAATTTCATTTGGATATGGTTTAGGGGTATGTCTAATGATTTTTATTTACATTTTTTTGTGGGTTAGGTTTCCTAACTCTATGAATCATTGTTAAGACTAGAAGATCTCATAAACCCTGCATAAGCCATAATAGAAACTCGTTGAGGAACAAGTTGAATAAAATACATCTAAATAAATTGAATTTTTCCATGTGATAGTTGGATCATGTTAATCACTCCCATATCATTCTTATCATATAATTTTTCAATACTATCATTTGTACGGATGAGATGAATGCTTCATTTTATAGGTTTTTATGAATATTTGAAGGTGCAAAGATGAGTGAGTGAATGAGAATCATAGTGGAGGATGTGTGAAGATTAATTTCAACATCCAAAATCTCAAACTCCTCTCAATAATTCACAAGGTCACTTATGTAGGTTTGTGTAAAATATAAATTTCTATGTAAGTGTAATATGGCTACCTAGTTGATCAAGATAAGTAGAAGTTGTGTTCTCCTAAGGTCTTCATGATAGACTAGAGGATAAATAAACCCTATAAACATGCTTTTAATTTATCCAAAAAGTGATATTGAACGTAAATGTCCATCCAAGTGGTATATGTAATAAATTATTACTAATTTACTAGTTGGTATGATTGATCAATGAAAGGAATCTCATAATATGGAGGAAAGAGAGTGAGAATCAGATGTCAAATGTGAAGATAAATTAAATGGGATCATAGTAACCTCAGTAAAAATTATCCAAATTTTCCATGATTAGTTGAAGGTGCTAAGTAGATGAACAAAGATCAAATGGTAGTTTCACATCATGATGAACCTTGAAGTCCTTTTCACTAACTCATGCAAAACCTCAACCATCAAGGATAGGTAGTTGACCAAGAAGGTCACTTGTCATCCATAATCAATATAAAAGACATTTTAAAAATGATTTAATTAGAAACTAATTCATTCAAGTGTAATTAGTTCTCTCCTATGCCACTCTTTTGGGGACCATGATGGATGGAGTGATGCATGTTGGAGAGTTACTAAGACTATTTCCACTCTCTTTCCTTATTATAACTACCTCATAATGAGTGACATGTGTCTTTGACTCATTCTAAAACATTTATTATCTTTTTTTATCACTTTATCTATAAAGGTACCCTCTTTTGTCTTGAAATTAAATCCTTGGTGGAGTATGGTAAAGCCTTACCCTACTAAACACGTGTTTCTTCTATAGAACATTGAATAGATGTTATTTACATCCTTCTCATATTTTTTGCAAATAATGAATAATGATGGTGTTTGATGAGTGATTAGTGGTATGAAGTAGACTCCCTTAATATATCCCATTTATTTAACTAGTTTTAGGTTTGTTTGTCATCATGGTAGGTCATATGAAGTGCATTTATGGACATGAATTGGCTAAGTGTTGAGGTTGATTCATTAAGTGTCTCTTGGTAGACCTATTGATCACCTTCTCTTGGTCCTTATTTTTATCTCACTTTTATACTAAAATACTCATGCCTAGGGGCCCATTATGAGTTAGTGTATATATTAAAATTATGTTTATATTCATAACTACAAGTTAGGTAGGTGGAGGATGTCAATACTGATGCATCACCTCCATTAAATTAGGTTTTATTTCATGTTTCTCTCTCCCTATTCACCCCAATAAGTTAGTATGTCTAGTGATTTTTGGTCAATTGATGCACCAAAGGAGTTATCCCTTTAAACTAGAGGTTTAATCCATCCATAGGCCACCCACAACCTTTAGACTAATCCCATGTTACCCCAAACTTGGAAAGGTTTGAACAATCCTCTCCTAAGGGTGCAGTTTGGTGAGTTAAAAGGTATAACTATAGAAGGACCATATTTTAATTCCAAAATAACTTCTTCATTCTCTTGAAGTTCTGATTCCAAATTTTCACATAGTCCCCTTCCTCTTACCAACTTGGTAACCTTAATCTCCACATCATGTTCCATGATTTTGGTTATCCAACCAGCCCTTTTTTCATTCAAATACTTGTTTAAAAGGAAGTCTCTTATGCTTGGATGTGACACCATGACATTGATTTTGTTATTATAAACCATATTCCTAAACTCATTAAGGTAACTGATGAATGTTAACACTTACTTCACTATAAAGGTGTTTCTCCCTTCAGAATCATCTATCCCTTGTCTAAAGAAAGTAATAATTTTTTCAAGACCTTCACCATTATACTACATCAACATTGCTGAGATAGTTTTAATTTTATAAAAATCATACAAGAAGAAATATTTTGAAAAATCAAGGTTGATCAATGTAGGTTTTTGGACTATAGCTTACTCAATAGCCTCATAACTATTTTCCTCCTCCTTAGTCCAATTAAAGGGCTGATGCTTCTTAAACATAGATATTATATGTTTTAAAAGGTTAGGAAAACCATGTGTGAATATTTTAACAAAATTAATTCTTATAAGAAAGCTTTGTAGACCTTTTTTGTGCTTAGGCAAAGATAAAGCCAATATAACACTCACCCTTTTAGGATCTATGGTAATCCATTCCTTAGAAATAATTCAACTTAAGAGCTTCCATTCATGAACTAAAAAAACACATTTATTGGGATTTGGAGAGATCCCATACTACATGCGCCTTTAAAATTTTTGTCTAATACGAGTTAGATGGTCACTAGTATTCTTTGAAAAAATGATTATTTAATAAAGGTAAATTGACACCATTTCATTAATCAAGCCTTGAAAATCCATATACATGGCTCTTTAAAATGTATCCCCTACATTATATATCTAAAATGACATCATTTTATAGGTATATGTGCCCCATGTAATAGTAAAGGATGTTTTTTATTGATCTTTCTCCTTCACCAAGACTTGGTTATATCTAGATTAGCCATCAAGGATAGAGAATCATTGATAACCTACAAACATTTAAAGAATTTGATCCATGGGGGTAAGGGGTAATGATATTTTAATGACATCATATTCAAATATTTTAAATCTATACATAATCTAATTTTTCTATTTATTTTCCTCATATAAACTAGATTAGAAACCCATGAAGAGTGATTAATAGGGAATATGATGCTTGAATTTATCAACTTAATAAATTTTGATCCAACTGTATGGTATGTTAAGCTAGTTTAGGATCAAATCCATTAAGGTCACTATATTCCTAAGAAAATATATCAAATTATTCCTTATAACTTCATAAATGTAATTCTTCCAGCCTTAGTGCATACCTTTCCAAGATTAAAAATTTTATCCTTGAAGATAGTAGTAATTTCATGTTTCTCTTCTTTAGTAGACATATTCATCTTCTCCCTCTTCATTTGATCATTATCATTGAATATCTTCTCAAGAGTTATTAACCCTTTGGGGATTATTTTGGATCTTAGATACACAATTTGGTCTCCATATTATTATTGTAACTCACCTTTTTTTTTAAAGAAAACTTATATTCTTGTTAAAGGAAGCATGAAATTTTTTTATCACTCTCATAAACCTACCAATTGAAATCATTGTCTATGACTAATAGCCTTACACTACCTTGACATGTGGATGATTTTTTTAGTTCTTCACATCATTAGGAATGTCAAATTGGGATCTTATTATAGATATCCTATTAACATGATGGTTCTCCTCTCTTGGGACTAATTTTATGTTAAAGGATTTAATTTATTATATAAGGTACCATACCTTATGTTTTTAATAATTTAAAAATGTTTTATTAACAACATTTCTACCCTTCACTTGATGGACTAGTAACTCAATATCACCAAAGAATTGTAATTATTTCACTCTCTTCTTTCCTAACCATTGAATTCCATGAATAAGTGATTCATATTCAAATGCATTTCAATTTAAATTAAATTGAAATATAATAGAATAATAATAATTTTATTTATAAGGATAAACTAATGTCACACCTTCTCCTACTCCATTCTTACTCCTTAAACAATCAAAGAATAATTTCCATAAACCATCACTATCTTCATTTGACTTGGAAAGAGCTAGTATATTTGTATTCTTCATGAAAATAAGAAACTCCTAGAACAACTTATTCAATACATTTATAAGGATCATATTCATGATTTTTTATTCCCCACTCATCAAGGAAAATATTAGATATACCTTAAAGAGGTAAAATTGGTTCTTGATTAGTAGGATGATCTTCATCATCAATGCTAGTACAATTCACATTGAGATATTTGGATGATATGGTTCAAGATGAAACCTAGAAATAGGTTCATAATTTATTGTAACATTAGTACCATATATATTTATTAAAACCATATATGACCAATCATATGAGAAACACCCTCCAATTTTGGCACTAAAGTATCTAGATAATCATGAATAAAAGTAGGGTGGTACATCAACTACAACATATTGGGTAATAAAAAAGTTGGGATAAGAATAGAGAGTATTACTCAAACCTTTGATCACACCCACAGTCTTGGTAGCCAAACAATCCAATTACAAGAAACCCTTGGTATTATACTCATACTTTAGGCCTAAATTATTAGATATTTGTTTATGAATCATAGAGTTACTTTCCACACTATTTATCATGTAATTGTGAACCAAAAAATCTCCAATGATCGAAAAACATAGAAAGGAAGAGGATTGTCTATTTTTATTGGTTGTGCCTCATTTGTCTTGGATTTATTTGTGAAGACTAAATTTTATCTCTTTATTAATATTTCTAAAAGTCTAAATTTATAAAATTATTCCTAAAGCATGTCCCTTTGACCAAGGATAAACAATGTTTCCCATATATTAATTCTCACATGAAGCTTCTCCATTTGGTCTACAATGTTGATACAATAGAAACCAACCCTTGGGTATCCCGTAGGAGCTGTGACATTAATTTGAGCTTGCATGGTTTGATGTACGAAGGATCTCTTTACATCCTACTTTTTTTGAGGATCTTAGACCTTAGAGGTTGATTTAGGTTCCTTTGATCCTTGAAGCTTAGGATTTATGATTTGACTCTTACCTACCTCTTGAGCATATTTAACTACTCTCCTCTTAGATATTTTATTAGCTGCTATGGAAGTATCAACCTTACTTATGCTTCCCAACTGTTTGATTACACATCAATATCCCTCTTCAAAATTTACCAATGTATCATTTGATTGAACTTACTCTCCATTAGTCATTTATTGATTAGGAACTTCAACCTATATCATCAAGGGAATTATTTCATTTTGTGCCATAAAATATTGATTGAACACTTCATTATGATTGGTAATCTAATCATGAGGTTGATCTCATTGATAACACAAATAATTATCTTGAATAAGTTTATTTTGAATAGGTACTAGATCTCTATAGGTGGAGGAAGCATTTGGATTATGACTATTATATGGTATAGCATTAGTAATATGCCCTTGTCCTTGAAATTTGGCCTAGAAAGGTGGTCTATTAGGCTAATAGGTCTGATAGGACTAATATATATCTTGATAAGGTATGTGAGGCTAAGATAGTTACCTCTTCAAATCCATCATCTCATTTACAAGATTCTTGAGTAATTCTCTATCTTCATCATTTTATTTGTTTGATTGAGTAGGAGTACCTATCTCATGCTCAGTTAGTGAAGGAATAGAAGAAAGAGTTAGCATAGGGGGTTGCATATTAGGGAACAATGGCATGGGGGTTTTTGGGGAAATATTTACATTTTTATGAGGTTGTTCTTAGCCTTGATGGAAACATAAAATCCATTAGGTAAGGTTCTTACTCCCATAGATTGTATCATGAAAACTATGTCACTATTTAAGACCTTAAGATAGTATAGAAAGGCACAATTTTTAGTAGGTCTCACAAGAGTTAGAATCCTATCCCATTTTTTATGAAATCTAGAATTTAAATCTTGTATAATATATTATGGGGATATATTTATGGTGGTTAATTTCTCATATAAATATAATTGATCACTCTTGTCCTCAAAATTCTTACTCAGTTTTTCTCTTAATTGGTCCCTTGAATCAATAGAATTAAGAGATAAAGTATGATACCAATCTATATCCTTTCCCTCCAATGAAATTGATAACAATCTAATATCCACATTCTCTTGAGTAATATTTCAAATATTTCATAGGTTGGCCATATATATGATATGCTCAATGGGGGTAATGGTGTTTTCTCCACTAAATTATGGGATACTTATAAGTTCTACCATAGCAATATAATCATATATTGAAATGTTTAGATTGGATACACCATTAAAGGAAATAAAGGGTAGAATTTTATCCATATTTTTAACTTTAGGAGAACTTGGATTGTAGTGGAAATGGAGCTTCCTTATAAGTTTTCTGATATAAGGAGCATAATGAAGGAATCTTTTTCTTTTGACTAAAAATGGAGGTAAATCAACAAATTCAAAAGGAATACATTTATAACTTTACCTTTTAATCACCTTTTCCTTAAAATTTACTTATTAGTCTATAACCAAGATCCAAAATCTTTTTAGAGTCACCATATGTTACATGAATAAGGCTATTACAACTACATATTTTGTTAATACCAACATCAATCTTGGATACCTTTTTGAAATTGGGTCCTATCAGGCATTACATAATTGTTATCCCTCTAAATTTTACCCTTGAAGAGGTTTTTCAATCCTTCATCCTTTAGATGATAACATGGAGACACATTTAGGTTATGGGCAGCCTAATTTTTGAGGTGAATATCTATATAAGTGATATCTCCCTTGATGTATCACCTAAATCTACCACTAAACCCATTTATAGTTCAATAAAAAATGCTAATAAAAGACTAGAAACTAGAAAAATAAATGAAGGTGATACACCAAAATATAGTTTCTTATACTTGCCTATGATTTCACTATGAGTTAATAAGGTTAAAACCTAATTCTAAAACTTTAAATAAAGGTTTTTCCCACATAATTGTTTATATATGAAGGTTATGTTTAATGCAACAACCAAGTTGAATGATCAGGCGGCCTAAGAGAAGTCAGTAATTATATTTCTATACTTAAACTCAACAAAACCATTTGACACACATCATATGACCTTAAAAAAATTAATAACTCACATAGAGGCATAAATTAAAAGGATAAATGTATGGAATTAAAGTAACCATCACTAACATTCATCAACAATCCATCTAAAAATCACTATATGCAAGGTGAAAGAGAGTATAAATCAGCTAAAATTCATTTCAAAGGCAATAAACAAGTATTAAATTTGGAAATCCTTTGCCATTAACACTTTGAAGATATATACAATGTCATTAAAGGTATTATTTATAGTATAGAGGAGTGAGAGATGTAAGACATAGAGAAGGTCCATCATAACATTCTTTCATCATCAAATTAGTTAAAAAATAGAGGTATTATGCCACCAAGTATACAAAGACTATTTTTTCTTCTTGTTCTCAAAATCATAGACCAAATTTTGATAGAGTTAAAAATGAAGAATGGTGAGGAAGGTCATCTTGGTAGATCTGATGTTTCTTGAAGCTAACTCCCTCTCCTTGGAGTTACACATTCACTTATTTTATGGATAATTACAAGTTTCTCATTTGAAACCTAGCGTACTTGGGAACCTTAAACACAAACCATAACTCTTTAAACTATTCTCCAACTTGTGAGAGTTAATTTCAACCTCAAACCTATTCTCATACTATACTCTTTGTCATTAAGTTTTGCATTCCATTGTCAAAGTCTATTTGTCCAAATAAGGTAATATAGACCAACCTATCTCTCAATCAAGGTCAAGTCTTGTTCTTTATATATTTCCACCATATATTAATAATTCATGTAATTAATATGGTATTTCATGGGATCCTTTTATAATCATTGGATATCACCTTGTAATTGAGTCTTCACAACTTATTTGACAAGAAGATAACAAAAGGCCTCCATACCATAGAATCTTCAACTAGCCTTGAGGAATAATAAGTGGATATTTTACTTATTTCATAACCTAAAAAACCTTACATATATGATGTTACATACCCAAAAAGATGATTTTAGGGTTATTTAATTCTTGAAGCCTTGAGATAAATCTATAACTCTACTCTCTTAATGCAAGAATGATCACACTTCTCATTGAGGCCTGATTAGTAACATGAAACCTATTTTATAATCATGAAGAATTATTTAATGAATTTTAAAGTACCATAATACCTCTTTCTAGGACTAATAAATTGTTAAGAAGGCTTTTCTCTCCCAATATCCTATAGATAAGCTCTTAAAGGTAGTTTCCTAAGCCCTTTTTTGTACTTTTCACCTCACATGTACCAAATAGTATTTATAAAAAACTCTTAGGAGGCTTTTATGGATAATACAAGTTGTTTTATATCTATTATAATCAATTTAAGGTAATTATAAAACTAATTTGATCCATTGGGTTTCTTTTGAGGTTTTGGTAGGGTTTTGAGGCATCAAACTTGTTAAAGATTATTCATAAAGAACAAATCCTTGATCCTGTAACTAAGTCCATAATATTGAATTATTGGGACCCTATTAAAATCTACAATTTCCATTTATATACATGCAAATTATCATTCAAGTTCACTCATAGTGAAAGTGGCCTTCTCGAGCAATGCATGTTTATAGGTGCATTCAAGAGAGGGTTATTTGGGAAAAAAGGTATTAAGGTGATTTATTTTGGTTGGAAACACATCTTTGAGGTATTTTAAACATTTCATAATTTTTTTGAGTGGTATTATAAACTACATGACTCCTAAAACTACTTGGAGCCTATATTTGGCCATTGTTAGTGTTTATGAATAGTCTTGTGTGAATGACCCTAATATCCTCTATTTGGTACTTTATCTAAATTATAATTAGTATAAACATTGTATTAATATTTTACAAGTTTATATTAGCCTAAAAATATCCTTCATACCTCAACTTACCCTAAAAATTTCTTGTTTTCTTCATGTTTGATGTGTAGGTCTGTATGTCTCTTGTAGGCTTCTTGACTCTACTTTTTGTGTTTTGTAATTTTTGAACCCATTTGGTTAACTATGAAACTGTATAAATTATATACCCATTTATTATTACTATATACATTCCTTTAATCATGAATAAAAAAATCCAATCAATTAATTTTTTAGTCAACATGATATGCACCATCCACTAAGTGCCTATTCCTTACATGACTTCATCATTTTGGTTTATTTTTGGTTTGAACTATGAGTTGCATAAATTTACCCATATTATGAATAATTATATTAATTAATTTAATATGTTTCATTTATATCTCTATATTCATCTTTTTCTCTCTAGTCCCAAAGTACATAATTGAGTATTTTGAGCCTTGTTCTTACTAAGCTACTTGTACACAGGTGGGTGCACTTTTATTCCCTCAAGAGTGCTCATGGGATTTTTGAAAAAAGTATTATTTAGTATTAATAAATATTTTATATACTATATATCATCATGAAAAACTAATATCCTATTGGTTTCTTGAGATTATAACTTCAAATAGACAGAAAACCTTTTTAAGTTTTATAAGCCTGTTAAAGCTTCTCTCAAGTGGCTTTAGCCATTTGGATGTTATATTTATTTAATATATAATATAAATACTTTAAAATATTTATTTTATATCTCTCATACCTTGTGTATCTTATCAAACTCTTTTTAAAATGCTTAACTTTCCTCTTTTAGCTTATCTTATAGGCATACCTTTAGGTTCCTAGTCTAGGATGAACACATTCTTATCTCACCATATGATTGATCTTATTTTTTTTAATATCCTATTAAAGGTAAATTGAATTTAAATATTTTATTTAAGAATATTCCACAATGAGGAAACATTTAGAGTTAATCAATAATTATCACATATAATTTGCATACCTATAGTCCACTAGTATATACATGACTATATTAGTCCTTTGTCACTTATGTTATTCACAAACATGGATGAATTTGATGTTTTGATTGAAATTAATCACTAGTATGGACATATAAAGGTGTATTAATAATTTATCATTAGTATAAATACTCCAATAATTCATTGAAAACTTGTTTTTTAGCCATAAGCTTGTATTCACTCTTTCACACTTGGAATCTTGTTGAAGAACATTAAGACCAATGATTCTCTTGGTCTGATATATAATATTTACCATTAAGGTTGATCTTGGAGAGAATTTTTATGTATAATTACATTTATGAGACTCTTCACCATCTTAAAAACACACATATTTGTTAAGAACTGTCTCAATTATGTTTGGAGACTCATTTTATCCACGTATGCATGCATAAATACCCTTTTTCCTTAAATTTTATTGCCTTGTTAATGCATTAAAAAAATATTAGGAGGGTTAAATAATTTGGATCCATTTTCCACAAGTTTATTTCACTCATTTTATGCATAAAAACACTTTGAAACTCCCTCAAACCTTGATCTTCATGTCCAACTTATCAAACCAAGAACATTTCTTGTCACCACCATAATGAACATTTAAAATGTTGATGAAACTTAATGTTAAATAAATCAAAGGGTTCTCAAGATATTATTTTCAACCATTTTCATGCATTCATTGAATCCTAAACTGATATAAAAGGTGAAAATAGACCCTATGGGGTTTTACAAGGGTTTTATAGTAGCTTATCTTTTTAATGATTATTCATATAGATATACCTCTTGAACTCAGAACTAATTCCATGATTTTTAAGTGCATATGTGTAGAAAACATACCTTAATTACATCTGGTCTAAGACCTCACCTCCTCCATGAACCAAAATGAAACCTTTGACCTTCTTCTAGGTACCAAGAACCTAATGAAGGAGATGAGAGGTTTTTTCCTTTCCTAGGCTTACCACTTCTTATCAAGCATAGATTTGAGTCTAAAGGGAGTAGATAAATCCTTGGAGAGGCCCAAGAGTTTATATTTAGTGGAAACCCTTTGTGATGAGACCCCTACATGCCCTTTTCCTTCAAGATAACTACTTGTCTTACCTTCTTATCATATTAGATCTATGAACTAGGTGGCTTTGGAGTCTTCCTTAACCTATACAGTGTTGGAGTAATGCACTAGATTATTTCCTACCTTCCTTTCCCTAAAATTTACTCATTATGTCTTATTTATACATTATAAATGATGAGTAGGTAGTTATGAAATCTTTCTAATGCTGTAAAAGGAGTTTTAAGACACCTTGGAGAAGATGTATAGTTAAGGTACATGTATCATGACATTTGACAAGAGGCAAATGACATAAAAGACCCCTATACAATTATATCAAACATTCATGTTTGATCTTTCATATTAATTCTCATTACAACATTAGAACATGGTATATGAAAAAATAAAATGAATACCTTAATCTTTACAAAAATAACTTAACTTCTCCAAAATGCTTAAAAGTGAAATGTTTTCAAATCATTAAATATTCTCCTTGGTCTACTTTCTTAGCTTAGAACTCATTATCTTCTTGGGTAATCATCCTCCTCTTGTCTTTACCATGGTTTAAGCTTTAACTTGACTTTCAAAATAAACCTTAACATTTCCAAATATACCTTAATCAATGATAAACACCCAAAATTAACCAAGATATGGAGATTGATCAATCAACTAAGAATCATGACTTCACACTCTACCTAGAGCTAACACAAGATCCTAAAAAAACCTAAGACATCCTTATAAGACCTCATCATAATACAAGTTATGAAATCAAGACATGACCCTTCAAAAGGATATCAATAAAGTTAAAGGAGATTGGATTGAATGTTTTGAAATGTATTTACCTATGATGGGAAGTTTGGATAAAACTATGCACATCCAAGTTTAACAAAGATGATCCATGAAATAAAATAGTGTTATTTCTTACACATCTTAAACAATGATGATGTTGATTTTTTAGTGAAGTGTTTTGAAGTTCGATGTGTAAAATAAGAACATTTCACCCAAGGGTAAACATTTATCCTTATGATTTACCATATATAAAATGTGTTATGGTGTCCATAGACTTCATTTTAAGTTTTCCAAAGTCCCAAAACTAGCATGATATAATTGAATTTATGGTTTAAAAACTCACCAAGGTAGCACACTTCACACCTAGAAACCTAAATGATGATGCTTCAACTCTTATTGTAATATTTTGGCATGATATAGAGACACTCCATGATGTACCTGATGTAATATTATATATATTTTTTTATTCCAATTTTTGGGAAACTCTAATCATAATATTTGTTACCAAGCTAAAATTCATTTCAACATATCATCCACAAATTGGTGGGAAGACTAAATGAGTTAACCAAGTGGTTGAATTCATGTTAAATATGTATGTTATGGATCAACCCATGAAATGGGAAGATTACCTTCCATTATTGTAATATTATTTCAATAATAAATATCATTATTGATTGCATATGCCACCATTTAAATAATTTTATTAAAGGAAATGATCAGCCCCTCTTGATTCAGATGGGTTAGATAATTGGGTCAATCCTCAAACTAAAGTTTTAAATTACTATGATATCCAAATACAAATTATGAGGAAAAGGCTAAGATAATATTATAATCATATAAATAAATATATTGATTTGAATTAGAATCCAAGAGATTTTATGTTTGGGGATAAGGTTTATCTAAGAGTTCATCTAATCAAAATTTACATTAAATTTATCAAGGTAGTAAAGCTATATCCTATTTTTTATACATCATTTGATGTGATTGAAAGAATAAATGTAGTGGCATGTCAATTTTAACCTCTTGTGTACACCTAATATTTTTCATATTTGTTATTTACTAATAGTTTTTCTTACATTGGATTTTCGATGCATCAATATCTCTAAGTGCACATCCTAAGGAGTGAACTAAGAATAGGTTTGGATAGGCTTTTGGTAATTTTAAAGATATGTTTGTGAGAGATGATGGGATAATTTAATAGTTTTTATTTTGACTTCCTATAAGTCTCTTTGTGTCTTATATCTTTGTGTACGTTACATCTAGTCTTTTTAGCTACCCTATATTCCTACTATATTAGTCAAGCCAATATAGTTTGTTCCATAGTTTTATGTCTATGTACTGCATTGGCCTATCCAATAGATTTCTAAGTTGTCTTTGTTAGTTATATTATATTGTCATGGATGATGTAGTTATATGCTAGTCAAAATCCTTTTGACTATATTATCCTACCCAATACTATTGACTTAGGTTGCAAGGTGAGTTTTTGGTAGTTTATATATATATATATATATATATATATATATATATATATATATATATATATATATATATATAATCATTATAAATAATATAAAACATTCATCTTCTCCTCTTGTGGCCAAAATTATTCTCTTGAGTAGTAAAATTAATAGTTAGAGGTTAGAGTCTTATCTTAGAGTTTTAGTCTTTCTTAAAGATATTTCAAGCTAAATAGGAGGAGTCATGCCAAAGATGTGCCTTAAAGTTCCCAACTAAGGATTTATAGGAATCATTATTTCCATTTTAGGTGTTCATCTTAAAAATTCTCTTACAAAGTGCCACTAGAGACAAAGGGGGAGACTTTTGCAACAATGATTCATCCTAAATGTAAGTATGTCTATCCCTTGTTGCCTAAAATGTAAAGACTAATGATTTTTTCTTAGTAAATATAATTTCTTTATTCATTATTATATTGGTTATATGTTTTTAATCATTTTTATTTTCCTCCTTATATTTAATAATATAGTATAGTTATAAGTTTTCTTAGGCTTGCCATTATTACTTTAGGTTGCATAGACCTTACATTGGTTGACCATTACACCACTTACCTTCTTATAAGTTAAAAATTTGTAAATATATTTGATTTAGGTTACACTTGTTCATTAATTCCTTTCATGTGGTATCCTTATTATATACTTAATACATCCCCTTTGTTACCATTATTACATATTGAGGTATAGCGAGATCCATACCTAATATGTTAGGTATATGGCTTATAACCTTGTCTTATTTATATTTTATTCTGGATTACCCTGTACTAGGTTTATGGTTATTCTAGGTCATTACCTTCTCTTTTAAGTACATGTAGGATCTATATTTATAACCTTAATAAGAGATTTGATGTTTCCAAAATCCATAAAAGTAAGCATGTGATTTATGGGATTGTAATTGTAACTGTTTTCACTATTTTTAATCAACATGTTTCAAATCACTACTTGTGATTCATCATGAAGAATTATTTATAACCTTATTTGTATCCTAGTCAATTGAGTGAATTAGGATTTTTATAGGTCATCTTATCCCATGAATATACTTCCCCCATATATTTTTAATATTAATTATGTGTTTAATATATCCATTATTATAAAATATATTATTAATCATTCATATGTAATTGATTAAAATAAAGTCTAGGTGGAATCAATGGAATACTTTAGTTGGGCCCAACACAAGTCCTTAACCATCATAGCTTTAAGTTAATTAAAATGTAAATTTATCAAGTATCTATCTAATGGGACTAGATGAGTGATAATAACACTATGGATTGAACTAAAAATATTGTGTAGAACCTACACTCACTTATTTTATTAAACTACCAAGCCAATACAATTTTATAAGGGGCAGGATGCCACATTTCCATTTGAGACATTATAAATTATTTATATTTATTTTAATTGTGATCATGTTCATGATTTTTTGTTTGCATAAAATGAGAAATTTTATTGATATATTTTATATTTATTATATAAAAACCTTGAGATTATTTTAAATAGTCAATGTTACAACTCTTTCATTACTAAATCATGTGACTATGTTTATTTTAGAATTCTTTATTTTTAGTAATTTTCTAGCATTTATTATGATATAGTTTATTTGTATCGATGCATATATACTAATAATGTACTTTATATATGTGTAATTAAATATTATATTGTTACATTGATTGGGACCATTAAAGGCTCAAGTGACCCTATATGTATGGACACTATGATTTCATATTATATAGATGGAAAAATAGGATTATGTAGATATGTGCTTTCAATTTACATTGAGATCATTATTTTATTTATCATGTTCACTACCTAATTACTATTTTTAAATTGTTAATAAATTTGATAAATATTTGGATATTTAGAGGCTATCACATTATTAACTTTTATTCATTTGTCTTGGGTAAGTATCTAAATTTTTACATCACTAAGATAATTCTTTGGATACTTGTGTGCATGATTACATTAGAGACTAACATGTTTGAATACTTTATTATAAAATTGACTTGGTATATTTATGATTATCTAGATAGAAGGAAAAATCACCAAAGAAATTGCATTTAATTAAATCATTTGGAAATTTATTTCTGATTCAAATATATGGGAAAATTTATGTTAAGAAATGAGTTTTTTCAAGATGGTAATTGAGATAAAAAGAACATTACCATGTGGAATTGGATGAATTATATGTTTTTCCATTTAAATATAATATAATTGAGTTATTTTTGAATATGAGGCAAGCTTTTTTTCAAATACAACCACTAACATTATTTTAGGGGATATGATATTTATCAACTATTATTTTATTTGAAAAAAAAACATCCTTTTTAGCATATGTATTATGATTAATTAAATTATAAAAATATATGAATCTTTTGAGGAAATTACATTTAATAATGTTTACATCAAACTTGTAGAAAAAAATTTACAAACATAGAATGAAAAAAAGGTGTTAAGTTGTGTAACACCCCATCAAATTTAATTCAATTACTTAATTAAGTTTAAAACTTAGGAAATGGAGAGGGAAATGGGAATATATTTGGACCTAATAGAAAATGTTAAGGAATAATGGGGAATTTGACGTCCATTAATGTATATTTTTGAATATTTTGGGAAGTTTTGACAAATTATGTTTTAAAAACATTGAACCATGAGTTGGTGTCATGGTATGATTTAAATGAGTATAGTTATTTTACTTCTATTTTAATTATTTATTGGAATGGTTGACTTCCTAATGAATACATGGAATATTTTTAAATCAAACCATGTATACATATAAGTAATAATCTGAGTGACACATGTGGTTTGCATGTTTATGAAGAATAATGGTGGTTTTAATTGGTCAAGGTAGTAACACCTAGATTTTAATTCATTTTATTTTTACTTTGTAAAATTATATTTGTCATTGAATGTTTGAGAATTTAAGATGTAATATTTGTTGCACATTTTTATTATGGAGTTTATAGGGAAAGATGGATTTATATTTTTAGTCCTAGAGGGATATTTATTGCCTTCATTGAGTTTGACCTTGGAATTAATAACTTTTTCATGAAATATTTAGGTTACATTGTTTTGGGTATTGTAAATATGTAATCCTTTTACTAAGGTGAATAACAAGTCTTTTAAGAGTCCATATAGAAAATATTAATTCATATATTTTGATCAATTCTTTTTTTAATGTTATTAGCCCCATATCCTTAATTCAAGGTGTATTTGTTATAGGTAGAGAAAATATCAAGAAATAGAAATGGATCCCTTATAACATGCAATGGTAATATTGGGCTATTTCTTTTCCCCATCCCAACTCACAAGCCATCTATTCCCACAATGCTAACAATGTTTTTGAGGATATTAATTTTTCCTCTACCCTCTCTCTAGCTTATTTGCATGTTTCCATTCTAGAATTGCATTTTTATACTTTTTTATATTAGGAAGTTAATTTATTGGCTTCAAAAAATTCCATATCTTCCCTCTATGAGATTCTACTACTATAGCTTTTTCTAACTTCAACTTCTTGAACAATGGTCTAGAAAATCAAAATATTTTCATTACATATTGTTGGTCTAAACTAATTTTTGGTCTTTGAAAATAACAACCATAATTTTGTGGTGGTTAATTTTTTGATGTAATAAATCTTTAATGGGTTTTTATGTGATTATAAGGGCTCATTTTTGAATCATATATCATATTTTTCATTATCTAGTCATCAATAACTGGATCATTTAATCAAGGAACATCATGTTAAATTTGAAGCAACTACATGAAAATGATATTATATAGTCATAATTTTATTATTTCCATTTAATTTTATATTATTTTTAGGGGACCCATGGCATAAATAATTTTCTTACAAAATAAAACTTATTTAAGGAAGGGGATGGGCATAAAGGTGGTATAGAATATTTGTGGGTTTGTTATAAACTTCAAGAAAAAATGTCTCATACGTTAAAGTAGGTTTTAATTTGGTGGCAGCCTAAAATCATGTCATTACATTACAATTATTTTAATAATTCATTTATTTGGTGGTGACCTAAAATCATACTCTCTACGCTATCATTTCTATCCATAGATATTTCAAATCATGAAACTATTACAATCAGGGAAGAGGCTAATAGATATGAGATTCATGAGTAGAAAGACATGGAGAGCCCATGGAAGAAAATAACCAAAGGTCTCATCAATGTGGAGGATAGCATGAGAGTTTTAGTCATGAAAATTCTACCACATGGAGCTAGGCATGGTGAGAGATTAGGGGAATATAATAATGATCTAGAGGAGAAACATGGGAATACCATGTTTTAGATAGAAAAAGAGAAAACAACAAAAAAGGGTAGATCCTTTGTTGAGGTGACTTCCTCTTCCAAAAATTCCAAATCCACCCAAGCTTGTCATGATTCATTAATCCTTTTAATATGGTAAATAACAAGTCTTTTAACAGTCCACATAAAAAATATTATCTCATATCTTTTGATTAGTTCAAAATTTTGTATGTTATTAGCCCTAAATCCTTAATTTGAGCTATATTTATTACAAGTAAAGAAATATCAAGAAATAGAAATGGCTCCCTTATATCATATAATGGTGGTGGCTTCCTATTATAGGATATGGGTGGTGTAATTGCATTATCATATTGGTCTATTTATTTTTTCCATCCCAACTAATGATCCATTTGTTCCCATAATACTAACAAATTTTTAGAGGATATTAATGTCACCTCTACCCTCTCTCTAGCTTCTTCACATGTTTCCATTATGACATTACATTTTTTTTTATTTTTTTATTGAGAAGTCAACTTATTGGCTTCAAGAAATTTCATATCTCCCCTTTATAATCTTCTATTTCTATAGGTTCTTAGAACCTCAACTTCTCAGATAATGGTCTACAAATCAAAAGATTTTCACTACATTATGCTAGTCTAAACTGCTTTTTCAGTCTTTAAAAATACCATCCATATTTTTTTGAGTTTGATGTGTGATAAGTGACATAAATAATAACTTTAAGATGTTATTTGGTTTAGCTTATTTTAATATAGGCAACATCTATCAGCATTAGAGTAGCTTCTCATGTATTAGTAGAAGAATCTTAATTAGCCTCGATTGATGCAAAATCTAATAAAATTTTGGTATTATGTAAGATAATCTATTAGAATGACATATGTGATTTTTTTATGTAACTTGTTCTTCTAAACTTATCCTTTTCATTTTAGTTAAAAATTCCATTTCCTCCACATGTAAGTTATCTAGCTTATCCAATCTTTGATTTTTTTTACATGTATAATTGCATGTTTTATGTCTTGAAATATTCATCCTATAAAAATTCACAATCTTAACATGTTTATTATTTTTATTTCCCCTACATATCTTGGATTGCTTACTCCTTTTATATAATAGATTAACCCTGGGAGACACCGCTACATTGGAATAGTTCAGTTCATTAAAGGACCTTTGGTGCTCAGTCAAAAGACTAAAAAACCCATGCTATATGTTGGAACCATAGCCAAAAATAATTTAAACAAATATTTTATCAATTAATTAAAAACACTTTATTTTTCAAAGATTTTAATGTAATTCTTAACTAATTTGATCACACATTGAGGAAAATAATATGAAATTTTTATCTTTTTGAATCCATTTAAAATGTTCATATTTTTGAAGGCATAACCATGGATTATCCATGAATTTAAATTCATATATTTACAAAAATTAAACCCCTGATGGCCTTTGACATTGAATTTGAAGATAGCCACATAGAATGCTTTGATGCCATTATCTTCATGATAGGATATAGAAGTGGTGTGATGTGTAGGCTCAAGGTATGTCATATTCTCTGCACTATATATATTTAATTACTTTGAGAATTTTTTTTCTCTATATAAACAATAAGTATACATTTACAATATTTTATTTCAGACTTTTTAATGATATTTTTAAAAAATTGTTTGTAAGTGTTAAACATTGTATGAATATATGTTTGCTTCTCCATCATGTATAACATGTTTCGCAAAACATGAATCTATCATTTTATTTTTCAACAAATATCACCCTGAAGGGACTTGGCACTTCATGCCCCTTATTTTTGTTGGATGTATGTTGCATTCTTTTGATGGATGTGCAAGTTATTATTTATGACTATTCATGGTTGTTCATGACCTATGAGGTATACCTATAAAATGTTGAAGGGTCATAATTTTAGTTGTTTTTCATTTTTTTTGTAATGTTATATAATTTTTATAATAATAATGGAGTTTTAGTTTGACTTCATTATCATTTTTCATGACCTACAAAAAAAGAAAGATTTTTACATTTTTATCTATTTTTCCTTGTTTAATATTAAATAAATGATAAATTAAATATGAAGAATATATGAAATAAAAACATATATTTTGAAGTATGCATCTACTTAAAAAACTTTTTTATTTCTTATAGTTTTGACTTGCACATTTACTGTGTATTTTTCATATATTTTATTTTTTTAAAATGGAAAAATTTTAAGTGCACTTTTTAGTTGATTATGAGGGTAAAATGGAACTTAACTCTTATTAGAAATAAGATTAACGGTATATATATATATATATATATATATATATATATATATATATATATATATATATATTTTGAGGTTAGTTTGTTTTATATAAAGCTAATTTATAATGAAAACATTAAAATTCATTGAGATAAGATTAAAAATATATTTTATTTTGTGCTCATTTGTTTAGACATTTAGTTGAGGAACTAGACTTATTGTCACTAGTTTTTTCTTAAAATTCATTGAGATTAGGTTGATTATAAAAGTATGAAATATGTTACTTAAATTTATTTTTAAATAGATATACAAACACTTATATCACTTTACGTATTCTGTATAAATAAATTTTAATAGTGTTATATTTTTAATGTTTATTTATTTGCTTGTAATATTCTCATTTGCATTCTATGAAATAATGTAATGATTCACTCTTCCAATGTGATTCAAATGTATGGAAAATGTTTTTATAAAATATAAAAATGCCTATATTATGAAAGTATTCATTTTATGTTCATTAATGATTAATTTTGAACTTGGATCATAACACATGTATAGTTTTAAAATAAAATGGATTCATAGACTCAAGACTTAATGAAAATTCAAGTCAAGACTAGAACCACATGAATTCAACAAACATTAATTTCCAAATAATTACATTAGGAATTGATCCCATGTGAAGTGGGTATGTATGGTAGGTAATTTCATGTATGCAAACATAAAAACATCATTTGATAGGAAAGGTTTTTTTTTAAACTCATGTAAAGTATTAGTGACCCTAGGATTAGATGGATGTCATTGATATATTATTTGCATGACTTGATTATGACTTGTTTGAATTTTTTGCTAATCCTCATATGATGTGACATAATATTGAAGTAATTAAAGGAGATCTTGGCCTTTTAATACCTAACTAAAATCCATCTTTATATTTTTAATGTAATGGTATATATGTATTGTTTATCCATGTAATTTATAAGAGACTTGATTTCCTATTGGTAAAGATATGTATAATAATAATGAGTGTGTATTGGACCCTAAATTTTAATTTTGAACATGTAAAGGTTGAAGTATATTTATGTAAATTTAGTAATAATATTAATATGTTATTTATTAGATAAGCTCTTGACTTATTTCGTGAATATTTTTTCATGGGTTATTAGAAATAAAATAATTATTATTATGAGTTAAGGATGTGATGACAATAAGGAAAGTGGAAGGATTATTTTCTTTATGAATCCTTAATTTATCTTTTACTTAATCATATGAAAGAATAATAGTTCATGTGAATGAAAATAAAATACATAAAGAAATGTATTTTTAATGAAGAATGGAACTTTAAATACAATTCATGATACTTGATGCTAGTTATGTTCAGAAAGCAAGAGAAATTTTTAGTGCAATTAGGACATTCATAATGAACTTTATAATAGTTGCATCATAATTTTGTTACAATTTATTAAAGGTAATATAGGAAATAATTAATTATTTGAAATCTAATTCATGAAAGACAAATTCTAAGTGAATGTCACATTTAAATATTTACAATAGTATATGGTAATTATGATAACAAACCTATAATGAGTATTGGGTGATGACATGCTAAAATATTGAGAATTGTTTAATAATCCTTAGTTTGAAATTAGTAAAGTAAATAAAGTGATAACAAAACTTGAAGCTTGATATCAATCAAATTTAACTATGAAATACATTATGTATGGTTAATGAATTTACTTACATTAATTTTAAATAAGACTAAGATAAAATATTTATTATAAATGCTTATGAAATCATGAGTTAAAATTTAAAATTGAAAAAAATAAAACTAGTTGAGATTAAACATGAACTCATGGATGGAAATTATTTTGCAAACATTATGGCTAACCTAGGTATTGGAATCAATTATTTATAAAAAATTATCTTGTTGGATGATTTCCCAATGAAAATTATCACTAAGTTTGCTAGTGAAGAAAATGATCTACATAAATAGTTTAGTATCTAGTGACATTACTAAAGACTCAATTGATAATATGTTAGCCCTTGTCATGTGGGAAATCTCAAACCCAAATGAGTACATCATTAATGTTCCAATATGGTCTATCATTAATATTTATGGGAGACTAGTTAACTACTTTGGGAGAATCAAGGCCATCATTAGTATGCATTTATATTCACCCATCGATTTTAAACCCAAGTTTAGATATTTGTAATGAAGTAGAGTTTCATATTGGGATATATAAATTACATCTTACAGACTAAGAGAATAGGGGAGAGCTAAATAAAATTGAAACCATATATTTTACAGATGTCAGAGGTAGTCCCATATGGAAAATTATGCACATGGGATTATTATGGTGTAGATGGAAATAAATTAAGTCCATGTCCCCAAATTTTTTGTCAACTTTGCTAGAGCATAGAGAAACATGGATGTTAAGATGATAGGGGTAATTGTCAATGCCTCTAAGGAGGGAATTGTGATGACCAATGGAATGTCTTATGATTACATTAAGTCATTTAAGGATAAGAATCACAGGGCTGAGATGATCAAGAAATTTTACCATGATGAGTTTTTGGCAAGAAATTTAAAAGAGGTTTTTTAATGTAAAGTCTACCTTTCCATTGGGTGGAGGTGTGTATCCAAGTTATGAGGTACCTGACACTAGAAATAAATAAATTGATGGTGCAATCACATCACTTTCTTCTTCTCATTAATTTTAAGAATAATTAAACCTTTAACCTATCATTATTTCTACTAAGGTCATTCAAAATGTCATGACCACACATGCATAGCATTCTTACAATGATTATTTATTAAACTATTATGTTATATTGATATTTTACTATAGATGCTATATTATGGACATTTTAATTATTTATAAAAAAAATCTATTTTAGACTAATTATTATTATTTACTAAATTCATCATTACATTAATTTATATTTGATCTGATTATATGAGATTAGGTACTTTGATGCCTTTTTTTGGCATGGTTGTAAGTGTTACCTCAATTGAGATAAGTTAGATGGGGAAGCTTATAGGTAATGATGAAGCTAGAAAAGGCAAGTAAAGATAAAATAATGATGTAAATAGAATCAACACCCTAAACCAAAACCCTTTTTATTATTTGATTTTAGTTTTGAGTTATGTGTCATGAATTTGTTATGTGCAGTCAATTTTTGATCATTTATTTGATTGTTATGATTATTAATTTTTTTTATTGTGAAGTAACTACTCGATATTGTTAAAATACATGTAGATAATAGTAATGCAAAGATAGAATCTAGGATGAATAATAACTAAAAAAGTATGCATAAGCCAATTTAACATGACATAAAAATTACCATGGGAAAACCTCAAAGAGGTAAAAAAAACTATCAAAATATGATATTCAATTATTGAGAAACTCCACACCACAATATAAAGCCTTCCCTTCTCACTTATCCACATAAGCCTTCACAAAACCTTTTTAAATATTTTCCACATGTAAATATCAAAATTCAATAAGTGTTTTTAGATTGAATAATATAATAGGGGTACAAACTTATTTATAATAAATGTGAAGGGAGGTGACCATTGTAACCAATGGGTCCATCCTTCTCAAGAATCATTTAATTTAATATATAAATAATAAACCACAATTTTTTATTATTTATTTACATGAAATTTTCACCTCGTGTTAATAAATAATAAATCATTATTATTTAATTATACACCAAAGTATGCTAAGGGTCTAAACTATCCCACTTACACATTAAATGTTCTAACACTCCCCCTTAATGCTAAGTGGCGATAAATGTCATAGTCACCCTAATAAAGGAATTATACTATTTAAATAATTGAAGCATTTTAAAACCTTCGTCATGAACTATAATCAAATAACATGAAGTATGGTTTTAATGTATTGGGGTACAAAGTTAAAACTTTCACATGAAGTTTACTCAAATCACATAATTTCCACACAAAGTTTATAATGATTTACAATGAGAAGAAGTATAAATAATAAGAAGAAACACATGGACATTAGGAATTGGTATTTTCATGCACACTCCCCCTCAATGCAAACTCTAAGAGGCATAGTATAGCACAAAATTGATAAAACTTGATAGAACCAAGTGGTTTTGTAAATATATCCACCACTTGTTCATCTTTATGAAAAAAATGTTGATTAATATCACCATTGATGAATTTATCTTAGATTAAATGCACATGAAATTCAAAATTTTTAGTTCTTTAGTGTTGCACTATATTTTTTCCATATATATAAGACTTTGGTTATCATAGTGAAGGATGGTAATTTGAGAAACATCCAAATGAATTTATCACAATAACCTTCACAACCACATGGATTATTTAGTAGATTACATAATACTTTTGTACTCATATTTTAGAGAGAGAGAGAGAGAGAGAGAGAGAGAGAGTAGGTTTCTTCTTATTTTTCCAAATGATCTCACCTGCACCAAAGTTAAACACATATCCAAAACTAGATTTATGATCTAAAGTATCACCAACATGGTCAACATCATAATAAATATATAATTTATCATTATAAATGGAAGAATAAAATAAAACATAATTAATAGTTCCTTTGATATAATGAATAATATGTTTAGCTAATTTCCAATTATCTAAATAAGGATCTTGCATAAATATAGAAAAAAACACTAATAGCATATGAAATATATGGCCTAGTAATGGTTAGATAAATCAAACTTCTAATAACATGTCTATACAAAGTAGGGTTAGATTTTTCACATGTAGGTTTATGATAAATTTTAATACCAACTTCAATAGGAATAGTGGTAGATTTATAATGAAGCATGTTAAACTTAACAAGAAGATTATATGCATACTGAGATTGTGATACAACAATTAAATTTTTATCCTAAAATATAGTCATTCCTAAACAATAATTTAAAATGCCTAAATCAATCATTTCAATCATTTGACTTAGTTTATCCTTATATTTATAAGTTAAACTAGTTAGATTGCCAGTAATCAACAAATCATCAACATATAATACAATTAGAATCATATGACCATTTTCAACTTTAAAAAAGAGATAATTATATGAATAGAAATTAGAAAAAACATAATTCTTTGAAAAATATGTAATCTTAGAATACCAATCTTGAGGAGCTTGTTTTAAACCATACACATTTTTTTTTAACTTGCATACACAATCTTCTCTATTAGGATCATTGAAACCTTTAGGTTGAGTCATATAGATTTCTTATTATAAATCACCATTTATAAATGCATTCTTGACATCCATTTGTTGGATAAACCAAAAAATTTGGATTGCAAGAGCAATAAGAAGGCTAATAATACTAATTTTTTCTATAGGAACAAAGGTTTCAACATAGTCAATCTTCAGTTTTTGAGTAAACCTGTGAGAAAATAATCTATTTAAAACTTGTCAATTTCAGAAATGGAATTATATTTGATCTTATAAAGCCACCTACAACTACAAATATGTCTTTTAGGTGGAGGAGGGACAAGATCCCAAGTTTGTTTTTTAACTAAGGCATTATATTCAGCTTGCATAACAACATTCCATCTATCATCTTGAGTGGCTTCCTTAAAGGATTGAGGTTCACATTCATACATATTCATTAATGCTTGATAAGAGTGTTGACTTCTAGTTAATTTATATAGATTATCAACATTAGATGATTAAATTAGGGATTCTTCTCATTTAGGTATTTTATATTGAACATGAAACTTAGGGGGTTACTCAAACTCTAAGTTATCTATAAATTGATCAAATTCCTCAAGGGAATCCATTTCATCATAAGGATAAAGATGAGAGTTAGGTTCATCAATAGAAGAACATTGAGGAGGATCCATAGAGGGCTTACAAAAGGATTTTTAAAGAACAAGAACATTATTATTCTCAATAATATGATATTTAGAGTTATCATACACTCTTAAACCATTTTTTTATCTCTATATCTTATAAAAATTAAATAATAGGAATTGGGGTCAATTTTATTTCTTTTAACTTTAGGAATAAAGATAGAAGCAGGGCTACCATAGATCCTAACATGAGCCACACTAGGTTTATTTTTAATCCACATTTTTAAATGGGTATAAAGATGTAGAGCTCTAGTAGAGACTCTATTCAAAATATGAACATCATTTTTCATGGCTTTAGCCCATAAGAACTTAGGAACATTTGCAAATTGCAACATTATTCTAGTCATTTCTATGATGGTGCAATTTTCTTTTTAGTAATACAATTTTGCTAAGGGGAATAGGGAGTTTTTAATTAAATTTTAATTCCAAAATTGATTTAAAAATAATAAAAATATTTACTAACATATTCACCACCCTTATCAGTTCTTAATCTCTTAAAAAAATCAAATGCATTTTTAACATAAGCTTTAAATTCTTCAAACTTAGAAAAAACATCAGATTTATTTTTAATGAGATAAGACAAGATCATTATATTATAATCATCAATAAAAGTAATAGTATACAAATAACCATTAAGAGATACAACTTCAAAAGGTCCTACAACTTCAATATGAATCAATTCTAGAATATGTGAGGAAATGGCATCATGATTCTTGTGAAAAGATTTAGTATGTTGCTTACAATGTAAGAAAATCTCAAAATTTTCATGATTAGAAGGGAAAGAAGGAAGTCCAACAACAAAATTATTTCTAGACATATCATGTAAAATTATAAAATTAACATGTCCTAATATTTCATACCATAACTAAGATTCATTCTTATTAAGCGATGAAAGTAAACATGTAGAAGAAGGAGAAAATATATATAAACCATTGTTTTGAACACCTTCAACAATCAAGGAACCAGATTGATTTCTAATAGACCAACTATATTTAATCAATGTTATAATGAAATTATCATTTGTAAGTTTAGAATAATATAGTAAATTGTTTTTAAGCTTAGTTACATAGAAAACATCTTTAATAACAACATTTGAAAATTTTGATTTTCCTTGTTTAGTTGCTTCTAAAAAAAATTATCTCCTAAGTAAATTATTTTAGAGATATCTCTAAAATCACATAAAATATCAAATAAGCATATCATATGGTGTGATGCAATGCTATCTAAAATCCATTAATTTTCCTTTGAAGTACATAAAGCAACATATACAATAATAACATTTGAATGTTGATTGTTAGTCTAATTAGGGTTTTGATTCTTCTACTTGTTTTGATTTGATCTCTTCCCTTTTTTAATTTTATGAGTTTTATTTTTATTTTTAGAGGTACAATCACTGAGAGGGGGGTGAATCAGTGATGCAATATATTTCAAATTCAATTCCAATCCTTTCAAACCCTTATTAAAATATCACAAGCATTCATAGAATATATGATTCATCTATAGAAATGAACAATAGATAATACAAGATCATACACACAACATATAATTTATGTGATAACTCCTCTTCAATAATAAAACCCACTCTAAATATTTCAAACACATGAACTACTTGTCCTATAATAAGTATTAAAACATGAGATTGGTCAAGTCCTTCTAACCATAATTAATTGAAACACCTATTTCACAAGGAGCACCTACCCCTAAGATGGTCAATTCCTTTTGCACACCTTTAATTCAAGTCTTTCTAACCAGTTTTAGTGAAACACATGTTCCACAAGGAGCACCTACCTCTAAGATGATCATGTCCTTATGATAACCTATTAGTTAAGTATATATGATGAATATTTTGAGCACCCTCCTAAAACTTATGAAATGAACATCTCTTGATCATTGATTGCATGTCAATATGATGGAGATATAAAGTGTATCAGCCCCTTTACTTTGTTACACATCCACACACATCTAAAACCACCTTTTGGATCATTCTATCCCTCTTCACTCATATTCAATCTTAAAACATGCAAGAGCACTATCCTTGACATCATAAATATAACCTATAGGTTATATAGACAATCATCAACCTACTCTACTCTATAATCCATCCACTAGGCACACTCACTCCACACACCTCTTCTGTTAGGTCTCACACATATATTTAACAAGCCCTAGAAATGATCACATTTATTTTCACCTTTTTTAGAGTACTCATTATTATTATCAAATTTAAAACCATCCTTGTTGACCATAACACATGCCTTCACTCTTAATACATCTACATGGGTCACCTTTAAGCACAACCTTCTTTCAAATAGGCTTAAGCCACCTTTTAGGTCCTATGAAGACCCATTCACTTCTTTGACACTTCTCTGAGAAAACTTAAGAACACATGAACACTTTCAAATACATGGACACATTTCATACACTCTATAGGTCCTCTTTAAGTGATAACAACCATCACAACACCCTTCTACTAAATCTCAATTCACTCAAACAACATTTTGTGCACATAGCCACCATGAAGGAACACATAGTCACCTTCTAAGCCTTTGATCATATTGAATAAGGATTGGTCAACCTCAAAAATATATATAGATGGTCCTTATGAAGTATAAAACACCCTTTGATAGTTAGTTCATCTTCAAACATAAATATATCATCAAGAACAACTCAATCACCCTTCTAAGCTTACTTTTAGAGCATGAATGAACACACAATCAACTTTAGAGATCAATAAATTTGAATTTATAGACAATTAGACCTTCAAATATATATTTTTGAATGTATCTTGAAGTCTTATAAAACTTTTCTTTTTACTAAACAATCAAATTCTACATAGATCAAAATGCATGGCTTAAAAACCACGAATTGGTATTTTCTTTGTTAAATTCAAATATTTGAATTGAAATGGTCATAGTTAAACCTCAATAAATTATAATGCATTTTGTGCTCTCCACTTAGTTTTCTCAAATTTCACCATTGATATTCCTCAAAAGTAGCTCTTACTTTAACTCATAGCACTCCACTATCCAAATGTTAAACCTCAAACATGTTGACCTCATCTTGTGCACCCTTGTAATATTGACCAAATATATACCATCAATCTATGTGTATCAACTAGGTCTTTATCTTGTAGCATTCACCATTAGATCTTACTCAAAACTCCCAAGATTATGACACTGGGTACCCTTACATGACTTATAAGCGCTTTATTGACATCCCATGCACTTATTCCACTTGGTAACCTCACGTGCATTGTTGACTATTTGACTTATCCCACACCATTGATATTTGTCAGTATGAACCACCACTCACCATTGATCTTTTATCAGACTAGTGAGCTTGTGACACTTGTCACTTGCATGTACAACCTTTGACATATTGAATCGTATATACACCATTGAATCAAGATCATAAATTAATTTTAACTATTATATCTTTTGACTAATTACCTCAATCTTTGACATGGTTAAACTTGATATTCTTTGACCCATCACAGTCTATTGAAGCTTTATAACTTAAGCTAGACAACACTTCAAGGCTCCAAATTTTTAGGGTAGATTCTTGAAAATATATAAACAATATCCATGTAAAAATATTATTAAAAATTATTTTATTTTTACCTAAATTAAATGCAAAAACTTTTTAGTTCATCCATATTTGCATGATGTGCAATGATGGTTTGGCTAAGTATAAAAACCACTACAATTTGCCTAGAAGGCCAAATTTGAGCCTTAATAACTTTTTTTATGCTTAATATCATGACTTTATATTTTTATCATATAAAATTGAGACTAATTTGATCACACCCATATGACCAATTTCCTCTAACTCATCCACATGTGACAATAGTGATGATAGGAAATTAATCACTTAGATTTTTTTCCCACTAAAAAACTATGCCAAGATGAACATAATGAAGATCTAGATGAATACCATGCACTTAAAAAATCTCTCAAATAATCCTTGACCTTTAATATTACCTATTACATAGCCTCAAAACTTTAGAATCATCCCTCATCATTCTTAAACTAAAAATCAACCAAGCCAACTTCAAGCATATTTGGACAAGCACACTACACACTTTATCATTTTTTCTTAGACTATAAAGACAATTCATCCAATCACTTGGACACCTCCATGACATCACTAAAAAATATCCAAAACTCTCCACCTTTATCATTGATGTTGATATCCATCATATAACTCACCTTCCTTCTCTCTCTTATAGCACTCTCACAATAGGAACCTTTTCCCCCTTTGACATAATGACAAAGTGGGTAAAAACTGATCTTGAAGACCTAAAAATACTACCAACAAAATAATACCACCTCATAAATATTATAAAAACTTCCCCTTACCTTGAGACTACCTTTTTTTTCCTTGACAATATCCTCTTGCTACATGCCAACACTCTCTTCAACCAAGTACTACAACTAATGAAGAAAGACCACATAAAAACACTAAAATCTGATATAACTCACCAAGAAAAATTTGAGAGGGACTCCCCCTAAGATATTTGAGCCATTTCACCTCCTGATCATCCTCATATCTTCACACATCATGAAAAACCACCACACATGCTTACTATCCTTCTCTCTAAAGCCACCTCTGGAGAAAGCTCATGAGCTTGTTGTTCCTTCTTAACCAAATTCATAGAGAAAGAAATGATACCCAAGCTTTGTCTTAAATACTCAAATTTAGAATTTTACATAATATCTAAAAGTTAATATTTTATAGGCACATACTTCAACTTAAAACTTTGATTACTCATTTATTCTCTCAAAAAATGATATCTAATAGGAATGTGCCTAGTTTTTGAGTGCATAAAAAGGATTCTTTGAGATACTAATTACACTAGTATTATCAAAATAGATAGTACAAGGTCCATTTTGTCTTACCTTATAATCTTCCAAATTTTGTTTCATCTACATGACTTGTGTGCAACAAGAGGCAACTACTATATACTCAGCTTCTACAGTTGATAGAGACATTGAGGCTCAATTATTTCTTATCCAAGACACCAAGTATTCTCCCATGAATAAGACCCCACCAATGGTACTCCTCCTATCATCCACACATCCTACCTAATCTTCATCAGTATATGATTTTAAAGTGAATTATTTACTCCTAAGATACCATAAACCATACTCTATGGTACCTATGAGATATCTCAAGATCCTTTTGATTGCTTTCAAGTGAGATTCTTTATGATTATCTTCCAACCTTTCTACAAGACCCACTACTTGCATGATATTAGGCCTAGAAGTAGTAGAGTACAAAAAACATACAATGATTTATCTATACAAAGTTTAATAACATTTTGGTGAGTTATCTAGCTTACTTAACTTTCATCTTGTGATTATTGGCATACCCATTGGATTATAATCCATCATGTCAAACTTCCTTAACATATCCTTGATGTATTTAGCTTGAGAAATAAATATCCCTACATCAAGTTGGTTAATCTATAATCCTAAGAGGAAATAAATTTATTGCAATATTGACATTTTAAATTTAGTCCTCATAATATCTGTAAACTCTCTACTCATATTATCATTTTCATATCCAAAAAATATGTCATGAACATATATAACCACTATCAATTGATGATTGCCTTTTGCCTTAATGTATAAATTACTATCAATTACCCCCTTTTTAAATATTCACTCAAAAGATACTTATATAACCTATCATACCAAGCTCTAGGAGCTTATTTAAGACCATAAATATCCTTCTTCAATTTACACAAAAAATCTTGATTATTTGACATGAAGTATACTTCAAGTAACTCAATGTAAAATTATTCTTCTAAGTTGTCATTCAAGAATACAAATTTTGCACCCATTTTGTATACTTTAAAACCTTTGAAACTTTTATATGCCAAGAAGAGTCTAATTTCTACCATTCTTTCCACAAGAGCAAAAATCTCATCAAAATTTATTCTTTCAACCTAAGCATATCCTTTACACACCAATATATCCTTGTTCCTTGTGACTTCTTTATCATTCATCTTGTTTTTCAAAACCCAATTGGTACCTATCACATTTTTATCTTTTGGCCTAAGAACTAAATCCCATGTTTCATTATTTATTATTTGATTGAGTTCATCTATTAAACCATTCCAACTTTCATCTTTTCTCACTTCCATGAATGTTTTGGGTTTAATCATGGATAACAAAGCTAAGTCTTATTGATTCTTATTGATCAACATTATCCTTCTATTTTATAAACTTGCACTAGAATTTATAATAACTTGAGAGATTGAATGATCTTTCTGAATTCTTCTAGATGGAGCTTTAGAGTCTTATCTTTCTTCCACTTCTTCATCTTCATTATTTGTTTGAATAACTAACTCATCATTGTTTGAAATAGAATTTTGATTTGAGTCACTTGTAATTTTTGCTTCTTGACTCTACTTGTCTCATCTATCCTTACATTTGAACTTATCTAGTGAAGTTTCTTATTGAATCACCTCTAAGTAGTACTGATAGAAGAGTAACTTAATAATATATCCTCATCAGACCTTGAATAAAAATTTCCAAGATTTTCATCTCTTTTGATGAAGCACCTACTCCCAAACACTCTACAATGTTTGACATTATCTATTCTATTCTTCCATAACTCATAAGGATTTTTATCACCATTTACACTAATTTGACACATGTTTAGATGTAGATTGAAGTGTTGGATTCCTCTTCCCAATAGCTATCTGATAATATAGAATCTTAAAGCATGGTTCTACTCATCTCTTGAATACTCATATTCTTCCTTTCAACAAAACCATTCTATTGTGGTGTTCTAGCAGTAAAATATTGTCTCATTATCCCTTATTTCTCATAAAAATCATAAAATTCATGAGACCAAAACTCACCTCTTCTATCTGATCTTACACTCTTGATATTTGAACATTTATCATTTTCCATAAACACTTTGAATGCCATAAATCTTGTAAAATATTCTAATTTTTCTTTAAGAAAAAATATTTAAGTCATCCTAGTAAAATCATCAATGAGAAGCATGAAGTAACTTACCTTGAATATTTTGATTTATCATAGGTCCATGTAGATCATTGTGGATCAATTATAATGGCTTTGTAGTGGATAAATACTTGGATTTTTATCTTATATTGGTTTTCTTCTAATGAAGACATGCCTTGCAAAGAGAATGAAGAATCTTACAAATCTTAGGCATATGCCTTACCAACCCCTTTGAATTGATCTTCATCATATTATTAAAAATTATATGTCCAAGCCTTTTATACTAAATCCAACTTTCTTCCAATTGACTTATGAATCACTCCTACTTCTTGGATTCATGGAATACATGTTTTTATCTATTTTATAAACATTTTCAACTAATCTGCTAGCCTTTCTTACTTCACATACATCATCATAAAAAGTTACAAAATTTCCTTGATTACACATTTGGCTCACACTTAAAATATTATGTTTCAAATATTCTACATATAAGACATTCTAAATCCTAGTATGACCATTTTATAAATTTACAATACCTTTGCCAACTATGTTAGCATATTTATTGTCCCCAAATCTCACTGAACCTAGGTTGGTCTTCCTAAGAGAGATAAACTTGATCTTGTCTCCTATCATATGATTTGAGCATCCACTATTTATGAACCATATCTTGTTCCCATATTTGTGAGTATACAAGTCTACTTTAATAAACATTGACACTTATTTTGGTAGACCACTTGAAGTTTGCTTCTTTTCTTCTTCAATCCTAGAATTTATCTTCTTGAACCATTTAATGGTGTCAACGACTTGTATATCCTTTTTTTTAAATATCTTTTATATTTACTTCTTATATGACCTTTTTGGTTACAATTGTATAATATGATATTCATTTTGATCTCTAGAGATAAATTATGATCCCTATATCTATGACCAAATTGATTGCAAGAGAAGAAATACCCATTAAAGACTGCATTCATATTTGACCTTCTTTTCTCTTGACCATTACTGATCTATGAATTTTCATTCTTGACCCTTTTAGTGGAGCTAAAATCCCTTTTGTCCTTGGATAAGATCACATATGAGTAATTTATGACTTTGTTTTCAATTTTCTTTGCCCTTTGGTTGAGACCTTTATCTATCATGATTTACAAATTCTTGACTATTGCTTTTCGATCTGAGTAATTTATGACTTTATTTTCAATTTTTTTTGCCCTTTGGTTAAGACATTTATCTATCATGATTTACAAATTCTTGACTATTGCTTTTAGATCTTTCATTTCCATATTGACATCATCCATACTTGCATTGAAATTTGATATAACACATACTATTTTGTCTTTAATAAAAGCCATATCCTATTTGTACACCATTGCACCCTTAATCACCTTCAAGTGGTTAAATCTACAAGAAGGGCCTACTCTGATACCAATTGTTAGAGGTATAATCACTTAGAGGGGGGTGAATCAATGATGTAATATATTTTAACTTCAATTCTAATCCTTTAAAACCCTTATTCAAGTATCTCAAGCATTCATATAATATATAATACTCTTATAACAATGAACAATAGATAATGTAAGATCATACACACAACACAAAATCTATGTGGGAAACCCTCTTAGGAAATAAATCCCACTCTCAAGCCTAAAAACACATGGAATAATAGTCTTATAATAAGTATTAAAACATGAGACTAGTCAAATCCTTCTAACCAAAATTTAGTGAAACATTTATTTCACAAGGAACACCTATCCCTAAGATGATCAAGTCATTATGACCACCTTTTAGTCAAGTCCTTGTGACCACCTATTGGTCAAGTCTTTATGACCAATATGTTGAGCACCCTCACAAAACCTATGAAATGAATATCTCTTGATCATTGATTTCTTACCAATTTTATGGAGACATAAATTATATCATCCCCATTCACTTCTTCACATAGCCACACACATCCAAAACCACCTTTTAGATCACTCTAGACCTCTTCGCTCATCCTCAATCTTCAAAACTACAAGAGCACTATCCTTGACATCATAAATATGACCTATAAGTCATACACATATTCATCAAATTGATCTAATCTACAAACCATCCATTAGGCACACTCACTCAACACACCCCTTTTTTTAAGTCTCACACATCTATTCAATAAACCCTAGAAACCATCACATTTGGTTTCAACTTTTATAGAGTCTTCATGATTATTTTCATGTTCACAACCTTACTTATTATAAAAAACACATGACTTTACTCTTAATTCATCTACATGGGTCACCTTTAAGCACGAACCTCTTTCAAATAGGATTAAGTCACCTTTTAGGTCATATAAAGACTCATTCACCTCTTTGACGCTTCTTTGAGTAAACTTGAAAATAAAAGAACACTTTTAAATATATGGAACCATGACACACACTCTATATGGTCTCCTTAAGTGATAATTACTATCAAAACACCATTCTGCTAAATCTCAATTTTCTCAAATAAAATATTGTGCACATAACCACCATGAATGAACACATAGTCACATTCTAAGCCTTTGATCATACTAAATATGGATTGGTAAAACCTCCAAAATCTATACAAATGGTCTTCATGGAGTCTATAACATTCTCTGATAGTTATCTCATCTCAAAACATCAAAATATTATCAAGAACAATTTAATTACCCTTTTTTGGGTTACTTGTAGAGCATAAACAAACACACAATCAACTTTGGATCTCAATAACTTTGATTTTATAGATAACTAGACATTCAAATACATATTTTTGAATTCCCCTTTATGTCCTCTACATATTTTATTTTTAATGTGACATAAAATTATGCATTTATCAAAAGTTATGGCTTAGAAACCAAGAACTAATCTTTCTTTTGTTAAATTTAAATATTTGAATTCAAATGGTTATAGTTAAACCACAGTCACTTAGAATGCATCTCATGTTTGCCACTTAGCTTACTTAATTTACACCATCAATCTTCTTTATAATTAGCTTAAAATTTAACTCGTAGTGATATAATATCCAAATGTTAAACCTTGAACATATTGACCTCATCTCATGCACCATTGAAATATTTAACAAATGCACACTATTAATCTCTATGGATCAACCACGTCTTTATCTTGCAATGCTCACCATTAAATCTTGCTCAAAAATCATGAGATTATGACACTTGACACCCTTGCATGCCTTTTGAGAACTTTAATTATAGCCCATGTACTTGTGCCACTTGGTATCTTCACATGCATTTTTGACTTTTTGACTTGTCCCATACTATTGATCTTTGTCAGTATGAACCATCCTTCACCATTGATCTTCTGTCAAACTAGTGAGCTTATGACACTTGTCATATACACATGTAAAATTTGACATATTGAATCTTATGTACACCACTGGATCAATATCATGAATTTATGCACACTATTAGATCTTTTGAATAATGACCTTAGTCTTTGACATGGTCAAACTTGATGGTCTTTGACCCATCATAATCTTCTAGAATAATTTTGAACTTTATAACTTGAGCTAGACAACACTTCAAGACTCCAAATTTTTAGGGTAGATTATTGAAACTATAAAAAATATCTATATGTAAAAATTTTATCAACAATGACTTTATTTTTACCTAAATTAAATTCAAAAACTTTCTATTTCATCTATATCTACATGATGTGCAATGATGGTCTGTCCAAGTATAAAAACTATTGTAATTTTCTTGGAAGGCCAAATTTGAACCTTAATATTTTTTTTGAACTTAATCACATGAACCAAAATTTGGATCATAATAAATTGGGAATAATTTTATCACACCCATATGACCAACTCCCCCTAACTCATCCACATGTGACAATGGTGATGTCAGTAAACTACATACTCAAATTTTTATGCCACTGAACCAACTATGCCAAGATGAACATAATGAATAACTAGATGAATACCATGTAATTTCAAAAGCTCTCCAATCATACTTGACCTCTAATAGGACCTCTTTATTAGCCTCAAAAAATTTAGACTCATCCCTAATCATGCCAAAACTAAAGATCAACTAAGCTAACTTCATATATACTAGGATAAACACATTGCACACTTTGTCATTTATACTTAGACTATCAATAAAATTCTTCCACACACCTGGACACCTCCATGACATCACTAAAAACTATCCAATAGTTATTTTTATCCTTATTTTATAATATGTTTTCATTCTATGACCAAATTTACCACATAGATTGTAATTTTTATTAAAATCAAGTGTATGATTCTTATTACCAAATTTCTTATTCTTGTATTTGTTTTTAAGAAAATTGGGGTTAGATTTTTTTTAATGTTATCAAAAAAAATATTAAGAGTGAGAAGTGACTGAATGGAATTCTCTTTAGAAGCAAAATTGGTCATCACTTATTCTTCTTAAATCAGGAGAGTAGATAAGTTGGTAAGTTCAAGGATATCTTACTTAGTTTGATACTTAGAATACAAAATTGAAATGAAATTTATAAATTTTTAATGAATATTTAATTGAATGATAAAATAAAATAGTTGATCCTATATCAAATTATAGTTACACCTATCTAACTAAGCTTTAGTGTTCTTAATTTTAGTAAGTAAATACATAACCTTCTCATCACCTTTCATAGGTCTTATCAGCAATTCAAGGATTAACTTAATTATCATTGAACGGTGAGTATCCTCATGAATGGACTTAATGATTTTCCAAGCATCACTAGGAGACTTCTTATTACCAATGTGGATAAGGAATTTATCCTTAACACTTCACAAGTTAATGGACATATCTTCTTATGATTTCTATTGAAATGCATTAAAAAGTTCAGGGGTCACATGTCATCCAAAGGGGATTTCTCAGTCCTAATGACAATATTATACAACTTTAAGGCAATAAATTTGGATTTAACATGAACTTTTCATATATTATAGTTATTTCCATTAAGTATTTGAGATTTATGTAAATAAAAATTAGGCAAAGCCATAGCTTCCCTTTAAATAGGATAGTAAACAAATGATTAAAATGAAACATTTTTAATGTGCATTTAACTTAATTTTATAAAATAAGGTAAATCACAAGTGTAAATACTTAATTACATAATTTATATGCCAAATAATGAAAAAAAAAATCCATTAAAATTGCACAAATTTAAGTGTTGAAAGAGTAACACTCAAAATGACCATCTAGACATTATTATTAAAGAGGTGTAAAAATAATAATAAGAGGGTTAAAAACAAAAAATGGACCACTCCAATGTGCCAATAATGTGCCAAAACCTATAGATTGACTGGTCACATGACTATGGTACATAAGGTTTTGATTAGGTCAAATGTCGCTAGAAGGTTGATAGTTTAACTAGGTTTTAGAAGGGTGAAACATCAACACACAAACCAAAAAAATAGAATTCAAATTAAATTAAATTTTACCAAAAAAATATAGTTTGTTCATTTTGATGTCTTGATCTACCTTTTTTAAGTCTTTATCAAAATTATAACAACCAACTCATTTATAAACCTACTTAAATTCTTACATGCACAAATTTATGTTTTTGTTTTTTTATTTGATTTACACACACACACACACACACACACACACACACACACACACACACACACGTACGCGCGTGTGTGTGTCTATATATATATATATATATATATATATATATATATATATATATATATATATATATATATATATATATATATATATATATATATATATATATATAAGTACAAAAATATTAATAGTTTTTTTAAAATGCTTTAATGAAAGTGGGGGCCACAAATCTAAGTGGAAAAATAAATTTAATAGAAATTATATTTATTAAATACTTTTCTAAACTATAAAAAATAAATTTTCATGCTTGTAGCATGTATCCTAGAGAATAATGGTGCCTAGGCAAAAGTTTGGAATTTCATAGCACCTTTAATAGGCCATGAGAGACCTCAAAATTTTACCAACCTTTATAAAATCATGGTACAAGGCATATTATACCTTTAAAATGGAATTTTTGATGGAGAATTCAATGTTTTAAAATGCCCAAGATGAAATATGGTGCCCTTGTAGAATATTTGAAGGGCCCAAAAATATGTGCAGACCACCAAAAATTCTATAAATTATTTCAATCTTATGTATTTTTAATTATGATAATGAATGAATTTTAAAATTTTGATTTTAACCAAAAAATCAATTTTTTAAATTCTTAAGCTAATAATGGTTCCTCTATGTCTAAGGGAGAATTCCCAAATCTCTAACTAATAGCTTTAGGGGTCTGTGGTAGTATTTTTAGGTACAAATGAAGGAGATAACACCACTAAACATAGATAATAATAAACTAGACCTCTCAGAGATCAAACAATAAAAAACTTCTTCCTCTATGCCATACATGGGTTTAAAGGACGATTTCAAAATAGTTAAAAATATATTTTAAATTGAATAAATATCAATTATTTCAACTTAATGTAATATATTTATAATTAAATCCACTTAGCAACCATGATAAAATCCATGTAGATCATAGTAATGCTCAAATAGAATCTTGGATGAATAATAACCAGCAAAGCATACACAAGCTAATTCAACACAACATAAGAATTACCATGGTAAAACCTCAAAGAGGTAAAAAACCTTCCAAAAGATGATATTAAATTATTGAGAAACTCTGCACCCTTATACAAAGCCTTCCCTTCTCACTTATTCACATAAGCCTTCACATAACCTTTTTAAATATTTACCACATGCAAATATAAAAATTCATTGAGTGTGTACAAAGTGAATAGTATAATAGGGGTAAAACCCTATTTATAATAAATGTGACGGGAGGTGACTGTTGTAACCAATGGGTCCATCCTTACTTATAATCATTTAATTTAATTTATAAATAATAAACCACAATATTTTATTATTTATTTACATGAGGTTTTCACAATGTGTTAATAAATAATATATCATTATTATTTAATTATACACCAAAGTATGCTAAGGGTCTAAACTAACCCACTTAGACATTAAATGTTCTAAAATGTATTGATTTATGAACTATATAGTTTTAACATTAATAAAATTAATATTTGTTTATATTTAGATGTATTTTTGTATCTGAGTGCATTCAAGATGGATGTTGAAGGTTTTATGACCTTTAACTCTTTTATGTACATTTATATTGAGACCATTTGGAGCTCTGAGTGCATGGTTACATTGATTAGTGTCCACTAAGGGATGAAGGTGTATTAATAAAGAAACATGGATCTATTAAAAATGTATTAGTAGAACTATAATTCATAAAATACTTAGGTCGATGTCATATTTAGTGGGGTTAATAAACTCAACCAAAAGGTAATGTGGGAGTTGACTTATTTCATAACACTCGATTAGGGATTCATTTTCATTAGAAACTACTCGATGTTCTTGGGAGATTGTGTATGAATATTATGGGGAGAATGTACATCTACAAGGGTTTTCAACAAATCAACATAGATGGAAAATAAGGTAATGGGATTGTTAACTACCCATTATTGTGTTTAGTGGAGTTTCACTTGACAAAACATATAGTTCTACTAGATGAAATTTCTAATGAATATGAATGGAAAATGGTTAAACAAGGAAGTGGGATAATGGTGGAAGAAAGGATAAAAAGAGAAAGAAAGAGGAGATAGTTGGTTTATGATCTTATTTTTGGTAATACATTCTATAGATAAATAAGTAACTGGTCAAAACCTTTATTTAGGGAATCAATGTTTAACTAGGTGCTTTTAAATTTTTAAAAAGACATGTTTATGGTTTAGAAGCATTATGTGGCTCCTGAATATATCTAAACTAAATAATAAGTAACTATATTACATTGATAGCCTTTGATAAATACATTCAAAGTATACATAACAAATTCATTAATTTGAATAATATAATTATGTTCCAAAATAAAAAATGATCTTAAATTTCCATACACGCCTAGTTAAATCCATAAAATAGTCATATAAAGTGAATGCAGTGCTACAACTATGAAACCAAATCTATGAGTATATTTTAAAAAGTGTTTACACATAATTTAAATGCACATCATTACATTGAGGTAAATATACAATGCTTACAACCATATAGCTATAGGAATAATCCTTAATGTTATCAATTAAAAATATATATACTTTTAAAGTTGAGCATAATAAGAATGAGGTTAAATAATCCATGTGCCTCTCATGTCATTGGCATAATCCTCCATTATTACATTGTTATGAATATCATATGATCTAGTAGTAAAATATTGAAGCACAACCAAAAAATGGAAATGATGAGACCATCCATATGGTGGAAATTGATACCCAGCCCAAACATCAGTCTGGGGTTACAAGAAACCACTAGATGGCCACTTGAAGACATACAATCAAATGAAAGATAATTATTGACTAGAAGATTCGTTATCCACTAGGTAGGGTTTAACCACAACAATAAAAAAACAACACATCATTCAATTATATAATAATCAATCAATAATAAACAAGCTTAAACATCAATGCTTTCATAGCCAAAATCCATATTCTCATTTCATCCACACACCATTTATAGGTGGATCTATCTATAGTTTCACCCACAAGGATGAATTCCACATGAAAATAGAGCCATTAAAACCATTTACACATCCATTGCAATTTTATACATGACAATTAAAGACACATAAAATCACATGACTAAGTTTCAAGGCTAATTTATGAGGGTTAGAAAATATTCCATACATAATTTCACTCTTGTAAATTCACACAAAAAATCCCTCATAGGCATAAGGTCCTCCCCAAACAAGTTTAAATAAAAAATAAAATAATAGTTGGATATTCAACTATGAGTATGTTTTCTCAAGGAAGGGAACAAGAGAGAAATTAAAACTAGTACTTACTTTCTTAGTACTTGAAATTAGCTTTAGAAAAATATTTATTATTTTATTTCTTTATTTAACCCATGGTTTTTTCTCCTTCCTATATTTTCCAATTAAATGTTATAAACTTCCTTGCTTGAGATCCATGTTACCAACAACATTAAATTATTTTCATATGGAATCAAAAATATCCATTCTTTTCAATGCTGAAATGACATGCATACAAATGGCCATGGGAAACCTAGGTTCTTCACTAACTCTACCTCAACCAAAAATAGTCAATGGTAATACCAAAGTCTCAATATATGATAATAGTTCCAAAAAAACCCTAATCATTAAACAATCATTAAAATATTGAAAGCATGTAAAGTCAATTTTCTAAGAAATTATACTTTCATGACCCCTTCATGGGTCACAATATCAATGTTCCACAGATATTCATCAAAACTCTAGAGACATTAACCAAAGTCTCCCAAATCCCCTTTTCATGGTTCAACATAGATAAATGACAAGCTTGCCTTACCACAAGGCTCCAAGAACCATATCATTTATCAATTTTTCTATAAGGTAGCATACCCTAAGGTCTTAAAATTTGATAAAATCACTTAACATAGTAAGCATACTTATCCAAGTACCAATGCCGATTGTTTTATAAACATATAATACTCATGAAAGAGCAAACACAACACTGGTTCAATATAGTACGTATAATCACAAAGGGTTGATGGGCAATATTGATCTTGATTTCATTACCTTCTTTCTCATTTACCTTTATGAAGTTGATGATAATGTTCGGTGGTTCTTCCAGATGTAGACCATGCTCATCCTTCATCTATTACTTTTAGTCATGAGGTGACATCAACAATACCCGTATATAAAAATGATCATATTAATCATAACTAAAATTATATAACCAAATAAATATCATCGTAGCTAAAATGAAAATTAATCTCATGAATTAAACACAACTCAATAATTATGTTCAATCTCATAATAAGTATGATAACATAAATAAAAATTACAATGGAAAAATTATTTATAGTTTACCTAGGCAGGATATGACATCCATCCCCCCTAAAGAAGGCACTATCATGAGGCCTAAAAATAAGATGAGGGTAGTGTTGTCTTAAAATGTTTTCATCCTCCTAGGTAGCACTTTTCTCACTAATTTGGTATTATTACACCAAAAGTTAATGAATATTTATTTTTTATAGTTCAATGTTGTGATGACCAAGGATCCTAATTACGTCCAATTGAATCATCTCCTCATCTACGACCTAGAGATTATTCCAATCCATAACATGATAAGTATTAAAAACATACTTCATTAATAATTCCACATGAAATGTGTCATGTGTTATAGAAAAATAATGAGGAAGAGCTAGAGGGTAAGAAATATGAATTATATTTTCCACTATTATGAATGGACTAACAAATCATGAGCCAATTTAGATTCCTAACCAGATTTTATCGATCTCTTTTGAGGTTTAACTCTCCCAAATACTTTATCTAACACCTTAAATTATCTTGGATAGATTTTTAGATCAATGTAGCTCTTTTTCCTATTAGAGGCAACTTTGAGACTTTAACTAATGAGATCAATTTTCTCATCACACTCGTGAAGAGTCTTTAGACCAACCATAACTTAATTTAACAAACCATACTAGAAAAGAGAATTTTTATACCTTTTCCCATAAAAGGCTTCAAAATGTGCCATTTTATAACATAATGATAAGATTTTTATTAAAATTCAACCAAATAGAGGTTTCCCTCCCATTTACATAATTAATCCATTGTATACATTTCAACATGTATTATACTACTTGGTTTAATGTTTCAATTTAGCCATATATTTCATGATTATTTGTTGAACTAAAGTTTAGTTTTGTCCCAAAATTAGAATTAAATGTTTTCCAAAACTAAGAAGTAAACAATTTATATATGTCTAATATAATTTCTTTAGAAACACCATGAAGTTGAATAATCTCCTTCAAAAAAAATTCATCAAGTGCAGGTGCATCATCAGTAAGATTTATAGCAATTAAATGAGAATCATTAGTAAATTTATTGATTATTAATAATATTTTATCATGTTTTCTCGACATTAAGTTAGCCTAGAGATTAAATCCATGAATATTACATCCCATTTTCTTTCTAGGACATTACGAGGGTATAAAAAGCCTCTTAGATGGCAATGTTCAGCTTTAACATGCTAACATACCAAGGATTTTTACACAAAATCAATAACATATTTATTTAAGATAGGCCAAAAGTAAAACCTTTTTAGTTCATTTCTCATTCTAGTGACACCCAGATGATAAAAATGAGGTGTTATATACACTTCATTCAATATTTTATCCCTTAAATTTTCATAAATTAGAACAAAAAATATACCTTGATACCTTAGAATTTTGTCTAATTCTAAAGAACAATTTTCAATAGCTTTAGCCATAATTTTTTTGGCTAGTTCAGTGTGTACTTGGTTGCATTCAAGGTATATTTATTATTTTTATATAGAAACATAATTAAAGTGATAGAACAACCAAATATATCCTTATGTTGAGGGCATCAACCACCTTATTTTATCTTCCCTTGACATAGGCAATCTTAGTATCTAAAGTAATAATAAATTATATCCATCTACATTGTCTTGAATTTAGCTTATTATAGGAGAATAAATGTACAATATTACAATGATCAAATTATACCTTAAAGTGGTTTCCAACTAAAAAGTGATTTCATGAATTTAGGGCATGCACCATAGCAACCAATTTCAAATAATGGGTTGTATACTAACACTCATGTATTTTGAGCTTACATGACTCATGTAATAACATTTCCATCTTGTGTAAAAATAGCCCTAATGCCTACCTTACAATAATCAACCTAGCTTTCAAATTTTCCATTAGCATCCAGTATAACAAGGATTGGATCAGAAGTTATCATGTCTTTTAGCTTTAGAAAATATTCCTCACACTAAGGATATCATATGAAATTTCTCCCTTTATTATCCAATGAGGTGATAGGGTTGAAAATTATAGAGAAGTCTTCTATAAATATTCTATAATATCCTACTAAATCCATGATACTAAGTACATCATGTACATTAATAGGGGTTATCCACTCTCTAATGTATTTAATTTTAGTAGGATCTATTAAAAGACATTCCTTAAAGATGATATGCCTTAAATATTATACTTTATAATAATTATCTCTTATAAATCTTACCAAACAACTTATTATGTCTTAGTATTCAAAATACTAAACATAGGTGTTTTCAATTCTTAGAATAAACTAGAATGTCTTCCATGAAAACTAGCACAAATCAGTCAAGGAAATATTTAAACATGTTGTTCATCAAATTCATAAAATCAAAAGGGTAATTAGTTAAACAAAATGGCCTAAATGTAAACTCATATTGGTCATACCTTATTCTATGGTTATTTTCTACACATCCTCATATTTAATGTGGATTTGGTGATACCTTGATCAAATATTATCTTGCAGAATACAACTACCCTTTTTAGTTGATCAAAGAGATCATTTTTTGGGATGGGATATTTTTTATTAATAATGACCTTGTTGATCATTATGTAATCAATTTAAATTCTCAAGGTTCTATATTTATTCTTGATGAAGATAACCAAGGTTACCTAAGGTGAGACACTCAGCCTAATCACCCCTTTTTCCATCAACTCTTGTAGCTAAACTTTAAATTCTCTCAGATAAAAAACATTCATATTATATGTAGATTTGGATACATGTGTAGATCATGTTACTATATCAATGGATAAATTCAACTCTCTTCAAGTAGATAAACCAAGAAGTTACTTGGGGTATATATCCTTGAACTCCCTCAATACAGGATAGACTCATAGAAAGGTTCCCTCTCTTTAGAGATATCAATTAATTTAATAATTTAAAATTTATGAAATTTCCTTACTACTATTTTTAGTTATAATACTGATATGATTTTTCTATCCACATGATTCATAATGCCTTGGAGTTTTGTAAGGTTTCCCATGTCATCAAAGAACTACACCTTTTTATGGAAACAATCAAGATTTTATTGATGTTGTTATAGCCAATCCATGCCTAAAATTAGGTCATAGGATCCAAGATGTACCAAAAACACATTTACCCAAGTCTTGAAGACTATTAAATCTATCTCTACTTATTTTTAACATTATAAAATAACTATCCACTTACCAAAGCCAAAATCTACCTCCTATCCCTCTCTAAATTAAAAGGTTTTTGTTTTACATTTAACAATAAATGAAGGTGAAATTAAAGTATCAATATCACCTGAATAAATTTTAATATCTAATATAAAATAATAAATTATACCTTTGCTTTCAATAGGTGCTACCTAATGATCAACATTCCTATTATCAAAAGGTCATAAACTCAGTGATTTGCAAGCTAATTTCTATTCAAATAGGGTAAATCCTTCCTATAATGGTTAAAAATTCATTCCAAACATTCCATATATATTTTTGGAGTGAAATAAATATAATTTACTCTAATTTTTGGGCCATGGGAGTTTATTTACTATTGATTACAATTTCTATCATGTTGCCTTGTATAATTTGAGTCTTAGGACCTTTGTTTGTATTTTATAATTTTTTAGAATTATTATTTTACTTTATATCACCCTTATTAAGATTATATTTATTAAAAATATTCACTAAAATAATTTAATCCTTTAGATTAGGTGGCATCATGTTATTATGATATTCATGTCCTCCCTTCATGCAAGGCTTTTTTTTAATTTACATAGTGTGTAGATTTAATTGCAGTAGCCAAGGTATGAGGATTTTTCATGTTAACATCATGAATTAACACCTCACATAATCCTAGTTTTAAATTTTTTTCCTTTAATTTATTTTTTAATGCTCATAATCTACATAACACAAGAGACTAATGAATTTGTTCTCATATTATATAAAATTCATTGTTTCTTATTTCAACAACTAAAATTCAATAATTTTTTACTCCTTATTGGTTCCATTCAAGTACATTTTTATAAATTTTATCTTAAATGTCTCCCAAGAGAGGGTCATGGGGTCATATCATTTGAGATCACATTAGTGGTTCCATCACAATGCCACATCACACACCAAATTTTAAACTCTTATACGAGACTAAATATTGGAGTCCATATAATGTAAGGTGAAATACTTTTATAGATTAAATAGACATTATTCTATAGAATCACAAATTTATTAACAATAACAGGTATGTGGTATAATTATCTTAATCTCTTTGATGATGAGATCCACCAGATAATGATACCTAATATTTTATTCCCTTTATACCTCTTTATGTTCATTTCCTTCACATATATTATCTAAGTTTACCAACCTTTGGCCATACACTTACATCTATACTTAGATGTTACAAATTACACCTAAGATATCATTATACCCAACATTATCTTCAATATGATCCATGTTGGCATATCCAATAGTATTTAAATTATTGTCAACATGATTGGTAATGTTGATATGATCATATTCTTCATGAATATTTTTGTTAATACTAGCATTCACATTCACATCATGTTTAGAAATGTGGTGATCAAAATTATTATGGCCAACATTATTTTCAAAATTTACACTATAGGAATTATTCCCAAAATTTCCTCTACTAGCTCATGTCCTCACCATCTTGAGAAACACCAAGATATTTTAGCTACATACTTCTTATACATCCTTAATGTATGAACTAGGCACTGATACCACTATCACTAACCTCAAAAAAAAACCTACTAATTTTTTGGACTTTTAGGGTTGTGAGTACCTAGTTAAAATAATCAAGCTCATGTGCTAAAGTAATTAACAATAGTTTTACATATTGAACACTTGATTGATCTGGCCTACTAGTTGTGATACTCAAGTAAAATTATTTGAGGCTCACTGACTAGAAAAATAAACTCCCTAATTAAACTTGAGATATTCTAATAACTATATAAAACCTTACAAAATTTTCTCTAAATGGGAAACCACTTGGTCTATTAATAATTCTCCTTCATTAAATTGTTAACCTAAGGTTTGTATACTTTGGTAAAGTCTTGGCATTATATGTGCATAGTAGGCTCTTTGTAAATTTAATATACTAATGGTTATGCATAAAAAACACACTTTGAATAATATTAAATGATAGAATGTAATCACTCTTGCATGAATGGAAAGTGTAATCACCTAAAAATTAAACTTGAGTGCTAGGAGTGCTACTTGAGACCACTTATCCCTAGATTGGCCCTATACCTATTTTAGGGTCTATTATCACACTTATACATCCTTTGTGTGGGTCACAGTCATCCATAGTCATCCCTAAAGTAGTCTTAGACCCTCATTAATGCATCTTGGACTTTCATACCTTAGGTTCTATCACTTAAACACTAGTGCCATAATAGGGATAGTAGTGCCACATGTAGCTAGTGTCCTAATTTTGATGCAATGGTCCTTTCACTTATTTTTCTATAATGGATATATTTTCAAATATTAGACCTCCTAAGGTTAGCCTAGACCTCTTTTAGAACTTTCATAAGAACTATAATAATATATATACATGACTTTTATCCCTATAATCACTAGATGGAAATTAGATGTAGATCACACATACAAACTCAGAATAAGTTGTGCATAATTAAGGTTATCAATCCCTATTCTGCGCTATTTTTTCATATTACCATCTACATCATTATTAATCTCATATTTCTCATATTTATAGTCTCAATAACATTCAAATTATTTAGTTATATAATTATACTACCTTTACCTTCACTTATACTTGCACTAGAACTTAGGTGGGGAGAACTACATAGGGCTTGATCCATCTTCAATGTATTCGTATGTAGTCAACTCTCATCATAGTGGGGTGTTGAGGATGTCTATCCTACCCAATTAACAAACATAATACATTATTTTTATCAACTAGATTCCCTATCAATATGGAGGATTATATTTTTCTCATAAAATTAGTTAAAATAAGTCATATACAAGGTTTCAGAACTCATGCACATAGGAGCAAGCTTGATAGATCCAAACACAAGTGCACCCAAAAGTTTATAATAGTCCTACATATAGGAAACTACCACCAAAATATTGACAGTGATTCCACATGGTGTTAATTTTCAATTAGGTCACTACTATCTATAAGGGGTTTTGACACTTGGATCTTGTTTATGACACTCAAACCAGACACTACCTTAGTTTTTAGCCTCTAGATCATCTTTTTCAGTTGTTTTCTAGCTGATTTCTTATTTAAATTATTTTTTTGATAGTTTTAGAAAGGTTAAATTTAATCAATTCTATAACAAATTAGTGGTTTTACTTATTACATATTTATACCCTAATTTACTATACTCATATATTTAACTACATAGGATTTACATTCATCTAAGTCCTAAAATGTTAAAATAGAAATATACTTAAATGAAACTAAGACTATTTTTTAAGCTTCATACATTTAAAATGAATATAATAAATAAACCATGTATAATAACATCAAACTATAATGAAATTAATCTATAAGAATAATGAGACATAAACACACATAGTTGGAAATGTAAACACACAACTTGAATAGAAAATATCTACTTAACAGATGGGATTATCATAAAAACTCCTCATAATTGGGCCCTACTTAGTTAGACTTGTGATTTAGATCCATTCCTTAATTACAAATCCTTTAGGTTAAATCACTTCACTTGCATTGATCAAAGTCTATAGCAATAGAAAAATTACTATAAAAAAGTATGAAAGATTACAATAGTTTCTTCACTCAATATGATTTTATGTTTATGTTAATCTTTATTGGAACTCCTAATAACCTACAACTCTTCTCCTATATAGAGAGAGGTGTTTATTATCTACGTAAAGACTTAAAATTTCTAACTAAAAGATTCTATACAATGATATAAAACAAAAGAAGATAAGATAGGTGTTGAGATGATTAAAACCAAATGATTGTACAATCCATAAATATAAAGGATGGTCTAATGGAATTCCTATATAGTTACAAAAATTTATCATCACATTTCATGTTTGTTGGAGATTGTTAAAGGAGTTGGAATATGGTTAGAATTGAAAATGAGAAATTATTTTATGATCTATAAAATGATCACATATAATCATTATTATAGTTTCACTCAACCAATTGTTGTGGGTGTACTTAGCTAGGTGCACTTAGCTAGTTGTTATGGGTTCTCCCTAGTTTATACGAGCACTTTATGTTCCATTATCTAGTAAAATAATGGCTATGGGTATGTCTACTAGAATGGTTGTGGAATATTTGAACATAATAACACATATATTATTATTCTAATTAGACATGAAACCATAAAACTCTATGAAACCATTAAAATGCATTATAAAACTTAGAATTAACATATTTAAACTTAATAATTTCTTTATGTCATGTGTGCACGTGTATATGTTCATATATATGTGTGTGTGTGCTTGTACATGTGTGTATCACATATGTACATGAGTATATTTAAGATATTTTTTGAATGAAAATTATAATAAAAAGGAACAAAGTACAAAAGGTTTGGACATTGGATTACACCATTATTGGGGCTCATCTGATGTAGAAAAAATAGGCCAACTTTCTGAAGGCCATAAATTTTGACCCATAACTCCATTTGAGCTCTTCCACATGCCAAAATAACCATATTGAAAATTTTGATTCTATCCTAAGCTGCTCTATCTACTTAGATTTGATTTTGATGCCAAACATGATCATTTGAGGGTCCAAAATTAACATTTAATGATTTTATTGAGAATTTTCTATTTTTAGATATTGTATATTTTTAGAACCAAAATTAAATTTTAGTTGAATTTAATCCCATAGGCTATTTTTATTATTTATGTTATTTCAAGAAATTTTTAGATCCACATGTTCTTGCATGTGAAACTTACTATAAATAGCGGTTGCTAAAATAGGCATTTTTTTTAGATTTTAGATTTTTCAAATTTTGGAATGTCAACCCTAAATTTTGAGTTGAGGATTATTTAAGCATGGTTTGGATTTATAATTATTTCAATCAATAAATATGAATTAATTATAAATATTGTTTCAAGATCTTGGCTTATTGGTAATTGTCTTGTTCTTGATAGTTTTAGGGTTTATTATTATCACACTCCCTAACGTAAGTTATTGCATATCTCTTGTGTAACCAAAAATGTGGACATGAGTGACATGTATAAGTATAAATCATAAAATGGGCACTCACTATTCTAAAATCATGAGGGGTTTCATCCCATATAACCTATTGTTAGAGGTAATCCATGTTTTGCTATAGGGATTCCCATTTTTTATCTTCCTCATGTTCATTGATCTATCGCGTTCAAGTCTAGAATGCAATAGGAGACCAAATGAGTGTGATATTAAAATTTATTCAAATCCATCCTATAAAGTTATATTTTAAATAGATTATAAATATAATTAATATTTCATTTATAACTCTAAAATTATGAATAGAATATGGTTCTCTTTGTTATAACTTTGGTGTCATTTCCTCCCATCTCACTATATAGGTTACAAGGGCATATTTAAAAATATTATCAGAAATAAAAATGAGATGGTTAATGACTTCTTGTATATAATACTAAATAAAAACATGAAACCTAGGGTGATGAATAAGTCTATCCCAATTCTTAATGACTTTAATATGAAACAAAAACATTTAATTGAGATTTAGTGGGGTAGAGGTCTATGCTCTAGAATATATCTCCATTTATTTTCATCTTATTAATTCATTCCTAATGTAAGAATAATATTCCCTAATTTATATGTCTCCCACCAATAGATTGGGGTTTCACTCTTTGTTTCTAGTGACCACTAACTCATGGTGGTAGAATTCACACATACAATCTTTGTGATCCTCTATTCCATTAAGATATTCATTAAAAAAAAAATGCAAACTTATAGAGTCTCTTTACCATTAAATCAATAAACCAATATAAAATTTAATCTAATGTTATTGAAAGTATAAATCATAAACTCTAGGGGATGCCTACATTCCATAATTTCCATATACAACTCACAAACCATAGGAACTAAAGATTTAAAACTAGAACTTTTTATCTCATTCCTTAATATTTTGTCTTTCATTCCATCTATTTATTCAAATTAATGTTTTCTTATTTAAACATATTGATTTTATTGTACTATATTTTATAATTTTAAAAATAACTCAACTTAAAGGATCAAACAAAGTTATGATGCCCTTTTTTTGTAATAAAATATACCTTAGTTTGATTAGGTTCTTCAATCATACCTATTTATGGAGAAGTTGTAGGTTCAATGATTATGACTACAAGTAGCTTATGTACATTATTTACATGTTCCTCAAGATTTATTGCCTTAGAGGTGGTATTTGTGGGTATTACTACATGTTATTTTGTAATTACTATAAGTTCTCATGTATTGGTTATAGTTTCTTGTAATCCAAATGTTATTTCTTCTCCATTAGTTACAAATTGAGCTAACGTATCTAGTCCACTTTTTCTTACCTCTAATCCTAGAATTTTAGTCCTTATAATTTATATCTCTTGATATGTAAGTAATAACTTGTCATCGTCACTCAATTATGGACTAGGAGGAGTAGCATTATGTTCCCTTTACTTAATTACTATAAAATCTTCCTTCTCTTTCTCTTGAACTTTGTCATTGCCTCTATTGATGTCACCTTTGTAGATTTTTCTAGTTCAAAAAAATAACACACTCTTTCATAGTAATTAGAATTTCATTTTTAAGGCATGAGTATGAATTGATAAAAAAAAATTAATCCTTCCATTATTGAAATTATATCATTGGAATTAGGTGTCCTTTGTTGGTTGATGTGTTGTTTATTTGATGTGTCATCAAAGATTGCATGTAAAAAGTGACATTGAGTAACACCCTCACCACCCCCAATATAAAATCTTCACTTAACCTCAAATGCAATTAATGGGATGATATGGTACACAAATAAAATTATGCGAGAGAAAAATTAAGTGAAACTAATGGGGGAACATGAAAAGGCATTGTGTTGACGTGGAAGAGAATGTAATAAATTTTTAGGGGAAAGGTAGATTTTTGTTTTAAAAGTGAGTAAACATAAATAATCAAATCATAGTAATAAATAATAATTATAGAAAAAAACTATAATACTAATATATATTATTCTAAATTCCTAATATAAGTATCTGGTTTATTGGATTGGTTTTACAAAAAAGATTATTTAGGTAGATGGTTAATAGGTAATTCATTTTAGATCCTCTATAAAGAGTCATAAACTAGAATTTCAAACATGTTGGATAGTTGAGAGCTTATGACCAAAAAAATGCTTAGTGACTTTGCCCCAAAAATTTTGAAGAGTGGTTTTGTTACACCAATATTGTGATAAAATTTGTGGTAATTTTCATTTTGAATTTGAATTCGAATTCATATCCCTTAAACTAATAAATTCCTTGTACATGTGGATGATCTTTATGAATTATATATCACCTCAGTCTTTTACACTTGGAAAAACTCATATATTGTTTATTCCTCTTATTTATAGAGATTTCATTCTTCTATAAGTCTTGCATCTACTCTCTCTTGTGTCCCTTGGCATATCTCTTAATCTAACTAGTCTTATGTTGATGACCTAGGCCTTCTATCTTGCCTAGAATGCTTAAAACCTACTTATATTTTGTATACACACAATATCTATAAAATTTATTAATTGGTGATGATTTCTCTCTTGTAGTAACCTATTCAAATCTCAATCTATCTAATTACTTGCCTTAAATGGTACACTAGGAAAGGGGTTCATATAACTTTGGTGTTTCACAAGATTGATGTCCCCTATACCACCACCTAAAACCATAATAAGCTAATTTTATCTGATTCAAACATTAAAACTCACTTATACACTTCCCTAATAAATTCACCATCTAAAATAGCTCTTATTAAGAAAAAATATATTTTACCACTTTTCTTGCTATGTCAATTGGGCCTACCCCATTATGGATTTAGCACACATTACAGAACTATGTCAGCCCAAGCTGACATAGCTCAAGACCTAATGGCCCTATTTCCCTCCTAACAAAATAAATGGGGCTGAATTTTTTGGCTAAATTCCTAGGAATTAGGGTTATTCCATGGCTACAAATAAACCTTTGCTTTATTTCTAAATAAAGGATCATTAATTGTGCATCATTACTACTTATAAATCTACTTATACAATCAATAGGACGTTCATTCCTTAGGTTTATGCATTGGATAAATATAACTTGTCTTTTGGATGTCTTGGATGCATATAAAAATTATTATATCCTAGGTTTAATATATCCTTATAATACAAGCCATAATAACCTCTTTTAAAGCATCATTGACCAATGGAAAGATTGAAGCATGACAGGCTCACTCCAATAAGAGAAGTATATTCCTAGCCCTTTATATTTCAATAAGTCTATATTGTAAAAGTAATGGATTGAATTTCATCTCTCCTTGATAAAATTATTTCTATGTTATATTAGATAAAATTTTCTTTACACGTTTACTATTTTTCCCATTTTTACCACAAGCTTTGGTGAGCACTTGCTTAGCTTGCATATTCATTTACTAGATAGACGTATATGTTTAATTAGTATATTAGCTTATTATTACAATCATAAGATATAACTAGGATTATCACAAAATGGCATTTGACTAGAGGCCTTGGAAACCTCTCTTTTCCCATTGTGTGATAAGAGATCCCTTAGTGTATGTTTAGTAGTTCTAGTATCAATCAGGACCTTGTTATAAAAAAGTATTACTAAGTGGATAGTTAGTTGATTACCTTCTTTAAGGTTGCATATTTATAAGTAGGATAAGTTATAGATCTATCTTATTTCACTTACATACATTTTGGTGAACCCAATGTGAATCAAACTCATATATATTTTTAATTTTTATTTATAGAGAACTAGATCAACCCTGTCAACCTAGTTTAATATTATGTGTGTAGGGTCTTATACTTCCTCAACCCTATTGACCTAGTTTGGCTCTGTGTGTAAGTTTTTACATCTTTATTGACCGTATAAATCTAGTTTAACTCTATGTGCAAATTTTTTATATTCTCATCAACCCTATCTACCTAGGCAGGTCAATTTTTATAATTTTTACAACTGAGGTGAACTTGTCAACCCTATTTAACCTACACATGGAATTTATAGTATCATAAACTAGATTGACCTAATCGATATTTTATTTTTATACCTTTAACATCTAATTGAATCAATCTTCTCAATTTTATTTTTCTAAATTTTTCATTTTATAACTAAATTGATCATATCAACATAGTTCTATTTTATCTATTATTTACCATTTTTATTTATATTATGTTGATTGGCTTGAATTTGTTTAAACATTCTCTCTTCTACCTTTACAATTTCAAACTTTCACCTAGATGACATAGTTTAAAATAACAACATTATTTTAAAGAAAACTACTACATCAACTGGGTCAACTCTATATTATCTACCAGGTTCAATCTAACTAGATCAATGATTTATCTTTATCAATTATAAATAAATATCTTTTCTTGCAATTATCCAAAATTTAAATTTCAATACTATTTTTTACCAATTTTTTAGTTCTATAAAACTTTACCTTTACAATCAACTAAGTCGATAAGCTTGATTTAGTTTCTTTAATCTATTTTATACAAAGAAAACTAAGTCAACTTCTTGACTCTATTTATTCTAGCCTATCTTTCCAAGAGATTGATTCGATTAGCTTGACTCTTTTATGTTCTATTTTTATAACTTGGTTGATTGGGTCAAATTTGTTTTGTTTATTTTTCCTCCTAGTTCAAGAAAATGGAATTAACCTACATTGATAGTAATTAAAATCATTTTACTTTTTAGTTGGTTGCCTATTTATTTACCTTCCAAAAAACTACAAGTTAGCTTTTGAAACTTTAGTTTTTGATCTTATTTTTCACTTTATTTGGATTTCCATAGAAATTATGTATTGGAAGTTTTAAAACTACTTAGATATTATTTTGAATGGATATTTGATACATTTTTAGTGGTCCTTCTCTATCATTTACAAATATTATGGCATGAGGGCCTTGCCCCAATACTTATAGAAATATTACATAGCTAAACATAGTTTTTAGTTTCCACCTCTCATGATATCTCAAAAACACATAGGATTCCCTTATTTTTTAAAACTTATAAATACATCCATCTATTTTTTTTGGGTGCATCAGTTAGTAGTTAGCTCAAAGAAGATACTTATATATTACCCTTGAAATTGGGTTTAGTGGGCTATGATAATAGTACTTCCTCCATAGTCAATAATTTGAAATATTAGGTTGACATTATCCAATAGACAAATAAGTATCTTTATAATCCTACACTTTCAATCAAAACCTTTAATACGACTTCTTAATATTCTTTTTGAATAATTAATTGGATTATAAATTTTATTATTTTTATTTGTTATTTTCTATTATATGTTGTATTAAAAACATGTATTAGCTAGTGTTGATACAAATTTTTTGTTATGTGTTGTAGCTAGATCGACCAGCTAGACCTAATTTCCTATTTGCTTAACTCTTTTTTATATAACTATAACTATATCATCTAAATTTAGACCATTCAAAAAATTTCCCAAGTTTCAAAACTCAGTCGAATAACTCAACCTAGTCTATTTCAAACTATTCTATTTTCCTTCTTATAAAACTCAGTTGACTAGCTCCACTCAGTATATTTTAGACTATTCTATTTGCCTTATTACATAACTCAATTAAATAGGTCAACCTATTCTAATTCAGACTATTGTATTTTTCCTTCCTATAGAACTCAATCAACTAGCTTGACCTAGTCTATTTAAGATTATTTTATTTTCCTTTCTATAGAACTTAGTATACCATCTTAACCTAGTATATTTTAGACTTCTATTTTTACTTTCCATCAAGACTCAATTGACCAACTTGACCCAAAATACTACATATTATCATGTCTTTATTTTTATCCAACTCATCGACCAACTGGACTCCATATTATTATATATTTTTTAACCTCTTAATATTTCAATTCCTTAAGTGTTTAACTCAGTTATTTCATCATGCAACATTTTTTTGATGAGGTGATATAGAAAAATAAAACTAACATGATGAATGTCACTAATCCTAGTAAACTTCCTAAAACATATTTTGTGATAACTAACCTAGATCTTAATAATATCCATGTTACCACTAAAACTATTGACTATGGCACCCCTCCCTATTCCATGGCCCGTAATAATTTATTCGGTAAACATTAGAACATGAAAGTGACCTAGAATATACAACTGAAATTATCCTCTTCATATATGAAAATCCTCAACACATAGGTATGGATCCTATGGTTATATATAGCCTCATGATGGGACCTCATATAGGATAACCCCATTCACCTTCATCTAGTTTTTTTTATAGGATCTAGGGCAAGTCATTTTATGAATTTTACCACAACTTTCCCCTCTCTCATGTATCCCTCTAATAGTATGACATCATCCTCATTTTATTCTTTTGCCTTCATACCAAGTGTTTCTACAAACATGGTAGGTGTGACTTTTAATGAATCTAATCAAAATGCCCACACTAATAACCAATTCCATACAACTAATAATACATATAATGATAGTTGTCTTTCTCATTCCACTAGTGCATCTTATGCTATTAGTGCATCTCAACCCATTAATTCCTTGCATAATACTAACATGTCTAATGTTCCTTCTACTAGTCAAAATACCATTCAAACTAATCAATTACTATTACAAACTCTCAATCAAATGGTTTATTTTCAAACTAATAATGCCAATCAAATGATGCAAATTCAAAACTCGTTATTATATATTCAAAACCAACCTTAACCTACTTACTGAGGAGCACAAAATTCTAATTCCCACCCCTAAACTCCTCTTAGATATGCACATGGTAGCCTTATACCACAACTTCCACTTATTAACAAAATTATTAAACACTTACAAAATAAACCTTTTGTTACTCAAATTGAAAGAATTCAAATAGGTGGCATAGTTCCCACTATCACTTATAATGGATCCATGGATACAGCTTTGCATTTGAAAATATTTAGAAATTTATATAAAGACTGGGTTAAACTTAATATCTTTGCTAACATAAAAATATTATCTAAAACTTTTTTTATATGATGTTTTAGATTGGTATAACCAAATTAAAACTCATTATATCACTAGACTTGAAGACTTAGTCAATGCATTGGTTCAAGAATTACAAACTAGTGATCTTTCAAAAAATAAAGTAGCCCACTATATCAAATATAAATAATTGAAATTTAAAATGGCATAAGTTTTCATGAAATAATGGAAATCCTTGTCTAACAAGGTTGAACATAATATGTTAGATGAGAATCTCTTCCACTTATTCACTAATGCTCTTCAATCCAAATTACTATATCACGTATGAAATCTTTAGCCAAAATATTAGGAAGAAGCCCTTTATCAATCTAAATTTCAAGAGTTCCTTATATGAAAATTTGAGCCTTCACACCCTCTAATGTGGACTTGAATGCTTTTGAGAGATACAAATTTACATGAAACTAGTTATAGTGTTATAAATACTTATGAATCCACACACACTATTCAAGTCATTATTCTAAGTAACCCCACAAAGCATAACACTCCAACACCAAACTCAAATAATTCTCATATTTTTTATACATTTTATCAAGTACATAACATTGATGTACACAAACTACTTTCGTTAGTATAAATACAAAAGTGACTTCCATAACCTTCCCCATGAGATCTTGATCTTACATGCCTTATCAAACACTGGTATGATCCCCAAAAAATTTATTGTTTTCATGAAATTTAGGTCCATTATTATGAAACTTGTCACTAATTACACAAATTTTCTTTGTATTATCTTATTGGACCTAACTTTGACCATGAATCACTCATACATACACATCAACAAGCATATGAAATAACATCTAAGGATCATGAAACAAAAAATAAATGAAGCCTTAAATCAATCCAATGCTCACTCAAGAATTAAAAAGGATCCCCTTCCTACCCATCAATATAATACTAATCAACCTATAACTACCAATAATGTATAAATTTATGTGTATCCTAACATCAACAATGAGAATGTTGTTGAAATGAATAACATGAGGAGAGTAGTTTCTTATATTAATCTTTACCTAACCTCTAACCAAAATAGTTTTCCAAATTTATTTATTGTTAATGAATATTATCTATCCAATATCATATAATTATGTAATGTGGAACCAATAAACACATAATTATTAATTAAAAAAATATAAATAGATAATACTTACAATACCATTGATATAAGTTATACTCCTGTAAATAAGATATCTTAAGTGGAAACCCCACAAATTGTAATTGGTATTTCTTCTACTCAAACAAACCAAATATACAACCACATAACCTCAAATAACATAATTTCCTATAACCAATTAACCCATATTAACCAAACCTAAAACAAGAAAACCTTATCAACATTAATTTCAATGCACTTTCACTACACCCTTAAAGGATTTATTGCAACACCCTTTATCTAAAAACACTCTATTAGGTTATGATAAATGGGACCCTATAGCTAAATTTTTGCATCTCCCATCTCAAATCCATTTCTTATTAATTATGATAACTTATCCTCATCATTGTAATCAACTAATGCAATTATTATTCAAAACTAGCATCCCTTATCCCCCATCCATGGTGTAAGAAGCTCCCTTGTTAGGATCTAAAGATAACATCCACTAAAAATGTGAATAAATGTCTATTCATGTTGATGAAATGGTATACACCTCTCTTTCACTCAAATTCCCTATTTCTTCCATGATTCATTATGAGATATTGCTTCATGTGGATGAACTCCCATTATTAATTATCATACAAATATGAGATATCCAAGTTAAACATGTTTTAAAATAATGAGTTTCATGCACTTGGGTTACTTCCCTTGATTTTATTAAAAAAATTGGAAATTTTTTAATTAAATTTTAAATCCATAATACGTACATTCCAAGGATATGATCAAAGACAAATGCATCCTTAAGGTTGTGCTTGGATTCCTATCATATTTCCCCTAATCAATTACATGTGAAATTCATGATATTTAAATTTCCACTCTCTAATAATATCTTAATCAATCGACCTTGAACACATCACATGAGAACATTCACCTCATCAAGATGTTAATGTGTTAAGTTTCCATAAAATAGTGTTATATGTAAGATTCAAGGAGACACAAATCTTTGGAATTTTGAATAATTAAAAGAATGAGGCATTTTTAAAATACCTACCATTGAACCTCTACCTATATCCCATTTATGAATCACAAATGCTTTAATTATCCCATTAAATCTACTAGAGGTCAAAATGGTCATGTTAAATAAATAAGAAACTTACCACCCAATATTCTAGATTATGATGATAATGAACTAGATAAGATCAGTTTAAAAATCTAAATTTCATATCTTTATCCTAACATAATTGATTATTTACCTCCTTCTCTATGGCCTTGATCTCATAAAAAACCATGTGAATAAATTTTTATTACCTTAACAAAAAATAATAATTCCATTCACCATACTTCTTTAATTGATAAAATCATTGATGTATGTAATATTGACCTTTACACTTATAATTGTGATGATATAAATTCTTTAGATAATCCCTTTTTATTTGTCTTAAATAAAGCTAGAAATGTAGAGATAATTATATATTGTTATTCTTTATATAATTATCTTAGTTTTACTCCTATAGTTCCTTCTCTTTCTAAATTACCTAATATTGGTTATTCATTTGATGTTTATAAGTTTGATATGGAGTGCACACACACTAATCCTCTAATAATTTTTGAGCCTATTCAGAGTATACTTATGTACTATGTCATAACGTGACCTTACTAATTTGATAGATTCCATGACCCTTCTAGTTTGTTTCCTCTAGAGATGTCAACTACACTATGTCAACCTATTGTGAGTTCATCCTTTGTTTTAGTAAAACCTAATGTTGATCCTAATATGAGTTCTCCTCATTTCAATAATGGCATATTACCTTTGCCTAAGCTTGATCCTCTACCATCATGATGGGTATATGAATATTATTTTGAGATCCATAGAGTTTTTAATCATTTTTCCAAGGATTGTCATGCACATAAGTAATAGTAGGCCTCAAGATCTTTTATTACCATGGATAGCCAACCTTTACTATCTAATAATACACATATTTTTTTTCATGGTACATGTAATCATTAATATACTCATTTCCAATAGTTTTACTAATAAATTCATACACTTCATCTAGATATAAAACAATAAAAATACAAGAGTGTACCACCTTATAAAATAATTCTAGAATACATCCCTCAATATGGGGAAGTTTACTATCCTTTCCATTAGTGTAATACACACCATAATCATAGATGTTGAGTAATTTATTAGTATTTTTAGGATTTTCCATGGCCTACACCTTCACTAGACTAGCCTCATTCTCTAGGTCATTTGTGAATAAAGGCTTTTCCTTATCTATAGATTACAACTCTTCATAAATCTGAAGATGCTAGTTACACTTTGAAACCACTTCTTTTTATTGATTATCCCACACAAGAGGCACCTCATGAGAATCATTCTTATTCTAGCATACCTACCTTCTCTATCAATATGATATGCAAGGAAGTCTTATTCATGACTTTTTATGAATATTGATGAGACTCTAATTAACATCAAAATTTAGCTACACAAGGATGTATCAGATGTTATGGATGATATTTTCCATCAGATTTATTATTATTTTTGAAAAAATTATGGTGTTTTATAACATTATTACATAATTTCAATCTAATTTATGAGTGTATATGAATCTTATGTGTTGTTTATTTGTGTCTCATGGATTACTTTATTTTCATGCCTTGATTTCTATTTCATATTTATAATGTCTTATTATTTAAATAAATATCTCATGGATTATTCTTATTTTCATGGTTTAATTTATTTTACATGACCTAATCTCATGTCACATGGTTTAAATTTTCTCTCACTTCTTATGATTTCTTATATTTCTTATTTATACTTGTTATGTAATTTCTTTTCAAAACAAGATAGTTATTATTGTGACATGGTTCTAAAACCCACATCCCTTTATTACCCTATCTTTACCATATGACTAATTAGAAAGCATACTTCTAATTATATCACTACATAAATAAATATATTTTGATCTCCATTATATCATACTAAACACACATATAGTTGAGACTTGAGATCACATATTTGTTTCTAGGCAAGCCTAATTATTTAGTAAAACATGCCAATATATCTAGGTATTTTTTTCCTATAACTAAAACCTAAATCTCATTTTTTATCACTTTTATCACTCATGTTTGTATATTCCAATTTTTTATGGAGGAATAAAAAATACCATAAAAATTTAAAAGTCAACTCATTTAAATAAAAGTCAAAGATCAAAAGGGAAAAATGAACATTCAAAATCCAAAATCACATAAAGAGATGTGATTCATATATAAGCACATCTCATATTCCTCATCAAAGCTCAAAATATATAATTGGCCTCATAATATAGCCAAGGTTCATTAGAGTGTGGTATCCCAGTATATTGTGTCAAAATATTTCAAAACTATCTATAGTGATACCTATTTTCTCACATAAGTAATTAATCTTCACAATAGACCGATGGCTCTATAAAGAGGCCTAAGGAATGGGGAATGTATTATGAGAAATTAGGTCCATTATAATTTTTTTGTATATATAACCATCATGAGTCGATCTAATTAATCCACTTATTTTCCCATATTTTTTTGTGATTATTATGAACAAATACCTTTTAAATTTGATGGCCACTAAATTCTTAGTGTATTCCTATTTACTAGTATGCCTCATGCCTACTAAGATTTTATTAAAAATGACTATGTCATGATTTTTACACTCCTTGATCCATTATAATAATCCAAATTTTTCTCCTTGATGAATATTTTTTGTTAACTAATCATACCCTTAGGGTTTTCCCTTTCTGAGTTATAATATAATACCTTGAATAAGAATAGGACTTCCTCATAAATGTTTCCTTATTTCCTACAACTATTCCCAATATTAGAATTTACCTAACTAATTTTCCCCTTCTTAGTTGTAGTGTAAGACCTTTTAGATAAAACTAGGTTTTCCTCACAAAATATTCCTAACACCTCCATACCATGATTAGTCAAAAAAATAACTGACAATCTTGATATTTACATATTATTTTACTCCCATTTTGTCTTACATACTTCTCAACTAGATTTAGTGTGTTTTACATTTCGATTCACTCATTTACATATTTCCCATCTTGATTTAGTATGTGTTATATTTACATTTTCTATGTTTTAACCTATTTATGTTTTACATGGTTTACCAAGAATTTGATTTAGTATGATTTAAATTTCACTTTATTTATCATTTAAATTTTTAAACACTTTTCAACTTGATTTAAGATGTTTTAGGTTTTACTAATTTTATTTTCATTGCATATTTTTCAAACATTTATTTAAATCTATTTTACAAAATCCTTTTCTTTCATCTATTAAAAATTTCCAATCAAGATTTAATGTGTTCTATATCTTATTATTTTATCTAATATATCATTTTATTATTTTTAATTTTATATTTTTTTCTATCACTCTTTGTAATCATGAATTTATTCACAAACTAATAGAAAAAAACCCAACATAAATCACATATTTTCTAATAGCATATAACAAAAATTAAAACACGTGCTAGAAATAAAATATATACATCTTGATTTATCATTTTTAAGATTATGGAATGTAACCCTAGGTTGATAAAGAACTAAGTAATAAATTAAGGAATAAAACACTATAATATCAATAACCACTAATTTTCATAATAATTGATTTATCTAAATATTCTATAAATAGCAATAAATTAGAAAATATGTACTTAGCTAGAAAATATGATTGAGATAGATAAGTGGTAGGTTGGGAAGTGATGTAGGAGTAGGGTAGACTATTGTTAGTGGTGAATAGGTGTTAGAAACCTCTTTGGATAATAATGTGACCCTCTTTACTAATATCACACTATGTTATAGACCTTATGTGCATCACTAATGACCCTATGTAGGTGAAGAAGTGAAATTATAGGTAGATCTACACTTTATTTTATAAAGTCTTTGCCTATATGATCAAGACCTAAATCACTGTTTATTCTTTTCTTTGACTAATTTCACTATGAAACCCTAAGATTCCATGCTTTCTATGGGTTTGATAAACATAAGTGGAAGGAGAATGGAATTAGTAGGGTAGGCTAGGTATGACCTCAAAACCCCATGTGTTGAGTGCTTCCTACATACCAATACCTCAAAAGGATCAAGTTTAGTGTAGTTATCCAAATCTAAGTGATGGTGCAAGTGAGAGTGATGCTAGTATGCCTAAGTATGAATGTTAATTTTAATTCTTTGAGTGTGAATTGAGATTAAAAACATGGGTAAAACCAAGATCTGAGTTATTTTAGATGTATGTATATAGAAATAGCAGTAAATAAAAATCAATAACCTTAATTTTCATAACTATTTCTAATCTTGTTCATGAGAATTGTCATTTATCTCATAATTAATGAGAGTGGTCTATATATAGTGATTTTTTCTTTTTGAGAAATGAAATGAGTCTAGGCCAACCCTAATATGCTTCAAGAAGTGGAAATATATTAGTTAGGTGAAATGGAAGCTAAGGGGAAATAGTTTTTCCCTCTTTATCAATAACACATAGTGATATAGATAAATGGGGTTGTATTATTGTCTAGGTGATTGAAACATGTGAAATAGATTGAAGATGCCTAGGTGATAGATCAATGTGTCTCTTGGTACATATAGACATGTGATAAATTTGCATAAAAGTTAGAAAAGAATCAAAAGAGGCCCGAAGATAGGTTTAAGGATAAGATAAGGATAGGTTGGTCTCAAGTGACACTCGTTGCATTAAAATGACATTTTATATGATTACATTCCCCCCCACCTTTATTAGAAATGAAATAAAGAAAAATGACTAAGATAAAGTAAAGATAAATGTACCTAGACTTACCTATGAGGCAAATCTTATGTCTATGGGTCTAAGTCTACAAAATTTGATTAATTATGTGTCCTAGAAATAAAACACATGTAAATCATTCCCTACTTAATAAATTAAAAATCAAAGACAAAAGTGAGTAAAGAGATATGATAGAGAGGAAAGGAATGGATACACCTCACTGGGTATGTGAACCAATGTAAAAACCTGGTGAAATCCTATGTGTGTGTATATGGTGATCAAATGGTGAATATCTTGGATTGAGCTAATGGATTTCCCAATCCCTATTTTTGCGTGGCTTAATAACTCAATATGGCCTTGAATCCATCATTTCCTACCCTTATTCAATAGACCATATCCTATGAATAACATGGATTAGATTGATGATTTATCCAACCCTCTTATGTAGTTTTCTCAATAACTCAAGTAAATGATGACTCTATCATTTCCTATCCATGTGTAGTATAAGAAACTAAAACTAAAACTATGTGGTTTTAGAAAGCTATAAAAGATGGCTCTCAGCCACTCACGAACTTTGAAATGTAAAACAACCTAGGGGCCACATAGGAACTCAATAATGCCAACTAATATATATGGAATGAGGTATTAATTTACTTTAATCCTATTGTATATGTTGTCTAAAGAATATCACATGGATAATGGCATGGATGTGTCATTTTATTTGAGAATCACATGAAAATAATGTGTCATGCACATTCCCCCAATTTTGATATCTATGAATATGGATTTTAGACTAAGTTATAGTAGCATGTGTCTATGCATATATGAAATTTAAATTGGAGTGATCAAGTTGTTCATGATTCCCCAATCTACTAAAACCTATGTAAAAACTAAATATATACTAAACATATCTGATAATTTGTGATTGACACTATGTAAATATGAACTATACCTTTTGTACCTTATGTAGCTTATATACCTTATGTATGTTCTATACCTTTATAAAAATTCTATAATTTTCTATTTTTGAGGTTAATGGACAATAGCATGGTGGGTGGACTATAACACATTGCACTCTTGGCAGTATATTATACTATTGTTCAAAAGTGTTATTTATGATAAAAATTGAAACTGATCTATGTATGACTATATTTCACTATATTTTTATAAGTTTGAGACTTATAAGATATGTATGCATGCTAAAAACTATGTTTATGGGTGCTCACTAAGATGTCCTAATGTCTATAACAAATCCTTGTGAATGGACCCTCTTTTGATGGGGTTATTGAACCTTTGTATTAATTTTCCACAAATTAAAATTTATGAATCATGTGTGTTAGAATGAAAATATTTTATATTTTCATGATAAATGACTATAATGTGTATACATGACATTAAAATGTAAAATAGTTTGAGTAGAAGTTGTCAATTTATGATGTATGTTAGATATATTATTCACAACATTTTCAAGATAGATATAATAGTGTAAGCCTATCTATAAAAAATAAATATGAATAAAATATAAGTAAACTACTTGGGGTGTGGGTCATGATGTCCACCAAGGCACCCAAGAAGGAAGGGGAGATGTATGAGGTCCCTTATGGCATCAAAAACTAGAAGTGAAAGCAACAAGTAAGAGATAAGGGTCATGGACATGATGGATGCATGAAATCATACATATAAACACATGAGGAACATAAATTAGGCTAAGGGGATAAAATACAAGGGGCATGGGTACATGTCACTAAGTTTGATAAAGTTAACACATATAATGACACACTAAAATGTCTGTATATGTAAAAGAGTTAAGTTGTGCTTAGATCGACATGGATGGACATGCTTAAATGTCTACATACATAATCAAGAGGAATACACAAGGACATGGGCACATGTCTAAGGTATAAAAGCAGTGAAAGGACAATGGCATATTCAAATGTCCTCAAGTAGATATATAAGTAAAGACAAATAATCAAATCTAGAATAGTAAAGCTAGAAATGAAAGTATGCATAATCATGTGGTAAAAGTCCATATAATATCAAATATGTACTTAATATGAGTCTATAGTAGTATTCATAAAAAAATTAGTGTAATATAATATGATTAATATCAAGATATAATAAATACTAACTATGTGATATGGAGTATAGAAATATATAACCTGACAAATCAAAATTTATGTGTATGATGTCCCCAATGGGTTAATATAATACTATTGAGTTAGTGTATATGTGTATGTGCCTTTTATGGGAAGATAATATCAAATTTAGATTTATATAGAAGACTAGAATCCTGTAGTAATCTATGAATACTCAAAGGAAACAAGTGAAGCATATATGTATGATAAAACTAATTACACTAACATAGATAACATATGTAGTACCTATAAAATATAAGGAATGTAAACATGGAAATGCATACAATCTAAAATTTGTATTTTTTTAGATATAATTGATTTTTTTTTAATTTTTGAACATATTTTTTTTGTTTTATGGGTATAAGTTATGTACAATCAACCTAAATATGAAACTATATACAATGATCAAGATAAAGGAAATTATGTAAAATTAAATTGAAATAATGAAACTATGTAAAGTAATACAGGAACATACTAACCAAGGAGTCTTGAAAGAGACTCACTATCAAGGTGACCTATATCAAGTAAAGGAAGAGTGACCATATGTGATGTTTGAGGAAGCATTTTAGATCTAGGAACACTATGTACTAAATAATATGTAGCTAAAATTTACTTTAGAGTGTGTCTATCAATATATGGAGCTGATTAAACTAGCATGTAAACTATGGGGCTCTTAGGGACCCATCTGGTAGAAGAAGCTATAACTAATGTGGATTCTCTATGCATGGTATTTTTGGAATCAACAACATTAATCTAGGTAGGATTATGTTAGAGAAAGGCTCTCTAGAATCCAAAACATATCTTTGATGTAGGGGTTTCTCTAGTAAAGGTCTCCATGGGAGTGTGTGTATATGTGGGAATACTCTAGAAGTATACCTCACTCATACTAGTGGCTTAACTAATATATGAGGTGATGGAGTCTATGTTTGGAGTTATTAATGTAAATTATTGTGTAACTAGTTGTGGACTAGGTACAACATAATCATATGGAAGGCCCTTAATTATAATAACTTGATTAAAATGTACTTACTTAAGACATATATTTATAGTGGAGGGAATGACTTGAATCTCTTAAATCCAAGGCCTACCAAATAACAAATCATATATTTTAGCACTAAGTACAACTATGAATATGTCGGCCACATGTGTAGAACCAACCTATAATAAAAATATGATATCCCCAATGGATCTCTAGACATGGCCACTAAATCCATGAATAACTATATATGTCTAAGAAATATCTTGATCTAAATAGCCCAATGTTGAGGTCAACATACCTCTATTTCTAAAAATGGGACCCTTATTTAAATTTTTTGTAAATTTGTGCTTTGAATTGAAAATACCACTTGAATAGAATGTTATATTTGAAGATCATCCACACATGGTTCTGAATTAGCTTAATTGACATGTTTCTATTTGATCATTATTTATTTTTCCTAGGGTTACTAATGGTTGCCTCTTATGTTTATAGGTTGTAGATTTAATGGAGTCTCAACTTTGTGAATAATGTCTAGGGTTTTGAATGCTAATGATAAATTAACCCCTTGATTAGTAATTGGTTTTTAAGTGTCCAATTGAATTCATGAGAAAACAATGTTAAAACCTAGGGTTTTATAGATTATAATGTCTTCTAACCTAGGACCTTTTAATTTGAATCTAAATTTATAAAGGTTTTTATATTTGAAAAAAAAATTGGGAATGTTTTATACTTAGCTTATATTTTATCCTAAGGTATTATTCATGTTTATTAACAAGAATAAAACCTTAGTCTAAATTTTTAATGCTAAAACTATTTATGTACTGAGACCCCCTTAATTCTTTATTATTCACATGGACTAACTAAATGCATGGTCCCCTTTATTACATTTTAAAAATTAGCTTTAAATTTTATCCTAAGGTTTTATCATGTTTATCAACATGAATAAAACCATAATATAAAACTTTAGCCTAAGTTCTCTATATCTCCCAAACCTTACATTCTTTATTTTATTGATCATAGGATTTGGCATTGTGCATTTGATCAGGAAAAGTAGATCTAATGGTGCATACAAAGTCAATAAGTTAAGCATTTAGATCCAATGATGCATGTTTGATTGGGTAGAGAGGATCCAATGGTGTGAGATCAATGTTGAAAATTCAAAGGAACTCGGAGCAAGTGAGGAAGTGACTAATGCCATGACCACAATGGATGATTAAAAATCAAACATGTCCCCAAAGATTGATAGTACATGTCTGAGCATACACATTTTGATCAAAAATGTGTATTATGTCAAAAAATCAATAGAGATATAGGATGAGTGAGAGGGTAACAAGTGTCACCATCATGGGAACCCTATTAGAGATCTAATGGTACATAGAGTAAAGGATAGGACCCTATGAATAAATATTGATAGAGTGTTATTGATTCATGTAATCGAGATTAACAGTTTGATATTAATTTTGACATTTTAATGAATATCAAAATGAATGTAAAAGTGACAAGTGTCACAAATATGAGGAATATAACAAAGAAGCTAATGGAATTCAACCTTTTAGATCAATATCAATGAACCGTGTTGATCTAGGCAAGCAAAACCAATGGTGCAAGCCTAGGTGGAATTTTCTAAGGACTAGACCTAATAAGATGTTGACATGTGTCCTAAAGGCAATGGTCACATTTTGAAATTTAATAAATATAATGACATGGAAATTCCACATTAGCATACTTGTCAAGTCAAAAAAAATTTGGACCTAGAAAGGCAAAGGTATAAATGTTCAAACCTGAGCAAAATCTAAGTCATAAAGCTTACATAATTTGAATAGTTTCTTCCATTAAAGCTCTATAAATACCTTCAGAAGGGCCCTAGCATAAATAAAAGCCCTAAAATGACCCTATTTTCTTTGTAAATGAGCTAATTAGAAGCAAATTATCATTTAAGTAAGGATAATTCAATCAAAAACTAAATTTTAGTCAACTAGTGGAAAATTTAATGAAATTTACAATCATGACAACCTGAAAAGGTGTTTTCAAGGAGGATGTGGATCTTTATTTGAACTCAGATATCGAGGGTATGGTTTTCAAGGACACAAAGTTTAATTCCACCACTTTAAATATGGGAGACAATAATTGGTTTAAGTTTTTTTGTAGCATTGAGAACAACCAACCATTACAAGAGAGGAGGAGAAGAACGTCTCTACAAAAAGACTATACTACAACATAGTTGTTATATAAATGACTGGTCTACTCTATGTAGTGAAAAACCTGAGGCACTCCACTATATAAACATTATTTTTCCCATTTTTAAAGATGATAAAATAGATAAAAGCATGCTAATTAATGGACACACTCAAAATAATATAGCCTACGTCTCTCTCATATCTTTTGATAACTACTAAAAATTTCCCAAACCACAAATAGACTTAACCTCAATCAATAACTAGGCCAAAGAGAATAATTTAAAGAGTATCCTTTCCCTATGGCTATATTATAGGAGCTAAGTGTTTTCAAACTTCAATAAAATAATCCCCATTAGTCAATTCAAATCTTGAATAAGGATGATTATCACAATGATGAATAGATTGTGTGAGAATTCAACCACTACATATGTAGATAAAATTTGGATGTAATTTATCTATTTCATGGTTGAAAAACAAATCACCCCTCCTCTAGGTGAAGTAATTATAATTTCTTTCAATAGATATATGTTTACAATTTTAAAGAGGAAAAAAGCCCAATTTCATATGATGTCATACCTTTTGGATGCCCTCCTTTCTATAACCAAGATTCTCAACCTAAGAAAATGGTCACCTAGTGGAACACAAATAGTTTCTCAATATTATTCCAAACTACACATAGTCAAGTACAAAGATCACATCCAAAGATAACATATTATTCAAAACTACATATATTCAAGTATAAAGATCATCAAAATTCATGGAATTGATGGCTTATCTAGAATCAAGAAGAAAGGGCTCCTCCATAACTTCCCAATAACTATTATAAGAACTACACCCAAGTGATGGGAGCACATAGAAGTAACATTTAAACATAGAACATCCTTTAGACTATAAATTGATGAGATAATGTAGTGGGACCCTTGTCTAAGGGTTAAATAACATTTAAAGGTTAAAGGTATTAATGTACCTTATGATCATCAACTTGGTGATTTAGACCCTATGTACACAATATCATCCTCATTCTCTAAGGTCATTAGGAGATTGAAAGAACATAACATCAGGTCTAGATCTAGGCTAGATGTAAATTTGAAAGGAGATGATAGATGGTAGTTTGGGCCAAATTAGTACTATTTGTTGAGTGGTGTACCTTATAAACCTCAACTAAATCAATCAGTTAGTGACCAAATAGAGACACAATTTGAACATAAGCCAAAAGAAAGAAGGCCTAATGATATTTCATCTTTTTTAGTCTAAATAGAAGAACAAGGATCACCCATTGAGGAGATTCACATGGTAGCATTTCACCTTGATGAAACTATAGAGGATTCCCTCAAGATGCTATCACTAGCTTATGATTTAGATATGAATAAATGGAGGATTTAAAGGAAGAAAAGGTCTAGGAAATATTAGACCTAGTCCTTATGGATACCCCCAAGATAAAAGCTAACCTAGCCATTATTCTAGTAAAGGCCAAGAAACCCAAGTTGGCTTTCAATCCTCCTTTAAGAGAAGTTAACCTCTTTAGTGAATAAAATTTTATTTATGGACCAATTATTCTAGAGTGGTTCATTTATTGACCTAAATTTTAGAGAGTACCCACTATGCATCATCTTTGAGCTATCATGAAGGCCATCAACATCCCTATACATGAAGAAGTGAAGCATTGGATAGTGGCTTTGCAATAAGAAAATGAGGGAAGGATGGTTGTTCTAGGAGATTCAAGTCGAACACAAATAGAGATCCTAACTCCTAAAGTACATAATCATCAGTTGGAGTCAAGTTTGATCCCAAGATAGCTATATTATAAAGGGTTTTAGAGAAAAATTCATGGTTGATGGAGAGGAGATCGCCTTCCAAAAAATAGAGCCATTGACCAATTTGACTATAATGGGAAGATAGAGGCTTGGTCAAAATATCATATTTGAGTAGAACATGCTTGAATTAGACCAAGCACAAGCAAAATAATGGAAAGCTACCCTCAAGGGGATGCAACAACAAAACAAGAATTTAGAAAAGATAGCTATCTTGTCAGTACCATAATCTATGATATAAATGTTTGAAGCATCTTTGTATGATGTCTTTGATTCTTTAAAGTTAATAAAGTCCAAGTATAATGTGTTGAGACAATAAGATGCAATAGCTAAGATCCTAGTTCACTAATGGTAGAACTCTAGAGGCAAAATAAAGAAATTGATCAATATCCTAATTGAGGATCAAATTCCTGCCTTCAAGACAATCAGCTTGGCTCATCTAAACATAGTCATGGGATTACTAGTGAATAAGATCAAAAGTTTGAGAACATTATCCAAAAACTTGGATATTTTCCTCATGGATGGTAAACAATGATAAGATAGGATAAAACATATACATGGTACCATGATCACCAAACCATCCACACTCAGTTCCATAGGTCTCATCACTAATGAGGAGTTTAAGCTTAGAGCCACCATGGTCATGTAATAAGTGAGAAGCAAGAGCCAAGGAAGAACTAGAGTATAAAATATTAGGATCATGGACATGATCTTTACTATAGAGGAGAATATTGGAGAGGCTAAGATCATAAAATAAGCAATAAAAAGGGTTGATAAAGATCTCCAAGTCCTGGTAGACAAAGAAGATGAACTCTTTATAGAGCCTATGGTTAATTTAAAGATAGTTGAAGCTAACATGAAAGAGAAATGAAGATCTTGTAGCAAAAGTAGGGAACTACATCATCAAAAGGTTTGAGATAGTTTATTTATAAATATTCCTTTTATAACTTAACTTGTATAATATTTTAAAAAGAGAATATTCTTCTTTGTAAAGGCATGCATAATTTTTAAAGTACACTACCTATAGGTTAGGCATTTAGAGTCTTTGGAAGGTTCTAAAATGATTATAAGGGGATAGTTGTCCTTAATATTTGACATGACTAACCAACATACCTCATGAATTTTCTATATAAAGAGGTATTGTCCGTTGTCAAAAGGGGGGAGATTTGGAGCAAGGAAACTTTATACTAATTGTGGAGTAATTTAATGTAAACATGGAATTCTAATTTTTTTCTCATATGTTTGTATGAATTGTATCATGATTTCTCTCTCAATTATTTAGTTTTTGATTCATATTTGAATGGTTCTTATTAATTCTTGACATGCACTTTTTCAAATATAGAGTTGTTAAATTATGTTAGTGATAGATTAGATTAAGATTCTTAAGTTAATTTTGTTATCTTTGCCTTTCATGTGAAGGTTATTATGTTGTTTATTTTCAAGGTAAATCCTTAAAGTGAACCAAGTCTTTATTTTCATTCTTTCATTTCCTTACATGCTAGCCAAATGTTTAGTAGAATTTGAGCTTATGTTATTTCATGATATAAATTGGTTTCAAGTGCATATTTGGATGATATTTAAACTTTGTCATAACATCTATGTTAAAGGTCAACACAATGAAGATGTCTCTTATCTAACCTACCCTTCATTTTGACTTTTCTTTGATCCATTTAATTTATATTAGATTTATTTTATAGATTCATGTTAGTTTAGCTTTAGACTTAGTTTTGATCATAATTCACTATAATTAGGACAAATTATCTTCAATTACATAGATTAGTTGTAGGCCATAGCTAATCTTAACAACCACACATTATAAATTTATGAAACAAATCATTTATTTTGCCTCTATTCCACTAAATATAGTAGGATTATGACAATAGGTAACTCATGCAATGGACATTCTAAGTCCAAAAATGAGAAGTGTTTCTTGAACACTCTGAACCACTTGTGATATACTTTCAAGATTCAACAGGGAATGACTTCGCTAGTTCTAGAAGGAAGGTCTTAGTTAGATCTCTGATAATTTAAGGTATAATTGCTTATTTTGGTGAATTTTTCTCAAATATTATTATATTATCTGCATATTTTTATTTATTTTAACTCAATTATGTAATGATCATTAATATTTATGGTTTTAGACTAGTCTTTATGCTTATTTAGATAAAGATAGATATTATTTGAATATTCATGAGTAATTGTGGTAAAGATAGCTTGAGATTTGCAAATCCAATGAGTTTGAGGTTAGTAATATCTATTTAATTCAAAGATTGACTGATTCTTTATAAATCTAAGTTTATTTGAACTTAGGCATGTAAAGATCATTCATATTTACATGTTTGGGCATATCTTTGAGCTAATTTAGTTAAAGATTAATGTCCTTTATCATTATTCATACATATATATGAAAAATTTGTGTAATGTGTAAGTATGATCATTATTATTTATAAAGACAAGATTTACACATTATATTTCAAATAGGGTTCAAAGATCTCAAGCTAGAATTACCAAAGAGAAGGACCAAATCACATTCAGAGATAAGGGTTCCCCTTATTTAATTAGAATTTTATAAGAGAGCTAGGTGATACAAAGGTAAGTGTATACTTTCAAAGTTTCAACCAACTTCACCAGTTTAAGGTTTTCTTATGTTCAATCCCTATTAATTTATGGCTTGGCTAGCCGGTTCTTCAATCAATATGCCAGGTGTGGTACATGACCTTCCTCATAATCTTGAAAAATATTTTCCTACTTTTAGTCTAATGGTGTTGTCACAGCTAATGAACATATTAAATATTTCAAAGTTGCTTTAAGACTACTAAATGTAGTTCATAAAGATGTAGAATGTAGATTGTTCCCATTTACTTTAAAAGATGTTGTATATGAGTGGTTTATTAATCTTCCAAATAACTATATCACTAGTTGGAATGATTTTAACAAGATATTCATTGATCAATTTGGTAAAATAATTAGTCCTTGAGATCTGTATCAACAATTCACCACTATTAAAAGAGATTCTAGTGAGACCATTAGAGCCTCTAATGCTAGATTCTAGAAAATATTCAATAAAACCATATCTCCTTATAGACTTGATGAAGCCTTGGCTTTATAATAATACAAGGATGCTTTGGACCCCATGAATTTTGTGTTTATTAAAAGGTATATTGGAGTCTTAAATAGCATAACAATGGCTTATTATAAATATTTATCAATAAATGATGAAATGTAGCCTCAAGGATAACTTATATATGTCATTACCAATGTTAACCCCACTTTCCTAGCATTGAATGTCATTCTTAGTGTTAGTCACAATGGTCCTACCTTAAATTAGACACCAGTCTTGAACCATTTACCCTTAATACATGCTCTTCTTGGCCAAAATCTAGTATTTTTGAACAATAATTCTACAAATGGATTTCATCCATAGGACCAAAGAGCTTTGATGCAAACAACTAGTAATAACAATCAAGTTCAAAATTTAGAGGCACCAAAGAATGAGATTAAACACATACTTAAGATGGTTCAAAATATGAGTACTAACTTCCTTTAATTACAAAAGTAAGTAGGAAACACCAGGGAGAACTCTAATAAAAATCACTCTTATCAAAGGTTCAAAAAACCTAACAACCAATTTGACAATGGTAAAAATGGAAATAATAATAATAAACATAATGAGTCATCTTCAAGAAAGAACAACCCTAAAATTAAAATTTGTGATGTTACACTAACTGAATATTTTAGGGTTTATAATACTTTGAAGCATGGTGAATTGGATTGAATTGAATTATATAATACTTTTGAGTTATTTTAAGATAAGTTAAATACACCTAAAAATGGATCTAATAGAGATAATTATATAGGTACATCTGGATCTTTCAAATCATACAAATATGTAAATATAACCCTGATGGTGAAGACATTTAACTTCCCATTCTAAAAATAAAATGAGCCTAAAGATACTCCTAAAGAGGTGCATGCCTTTCAATAGTATTTGAATAAGACATATCCTATAAAGAATAGGGAGTAGAGGAAACCATTGACTACATCTACTCTACCAAATAACTTTAACACTCCTCATGATCCTACAACTAAAAATAATCTTGTGCCTCTAGAAGGATGTACATATAAGCCTAATGTTGCTTCTCCTAATACTTATACTAAAGGTGGGTATAATATAGTTGAGGACATGAATAAGATTAAGGCTAACATCACCTTGCATGAAATAACTCAAATTAATGAATAGAGGGATTTTTTACTTCAATCTTAATCTAAGAATCTTGGTAAATTACCCAAAACTATAAATGCTAATGTTACTATGTATAATAACAAAGCAGATGTTCCACATTTATTGCTTATAATCAAAATATTTGGTAATAATTTGCATAATTCTTTTATTAGACTTAGATGATTTTTATAACATCATGCCTAAAGGTATTTATGAGCAACTAGGATTGACCCTAATTAAATCTGATATGGTTGTTACTCAATTAGATAAATCTAAGGTGAAAGCATTTGGAGAATTATTGAATGTTCACATGTAGCTTACAATTGAGCCAAGGATATAATAGTTTATAGATATCCAAGTGGTGGATATACCTAATGCTTATGGAATGCTACTAAGTAAACGCTAGACTAGATGAATGAATGGTTACATTTCTACTTATTATTCCTACCTATGGCTTCCATGGAAGGAAGTACCAAATCATATCAAAATTTAAAGAGAGACTAAGATGAAACATATGATCATCAAGTATAATGTTGTAAATGAAAGGGTCACCATGTTCATTTTTGAGTTAGGAGTTTACACTCTTGACACCTCTAAGGAATGTGACTCTAAAGATACTCATGCTATGCCTAGAATATGGAAATTATTTTTTGATGGTGCAAGATGTAAATCTAGTTTTGGTGTAGGGATTATTTTGATTAATCTAGTTGGAAAATATTTTATTACTTATTACAGACTTTATTTTTAATGAACTAACAACTTTGTAGAATATGAGGCTCTAGTCTTAGGTCTATAATTTTCCATCAAATATAAAGTCAAATAACTATTGGTTCATGGTTATTTAGAATTAGTAGTTAATTAAGTAAGAAAAGTACCAGTGAAAATTATCTCACCTTAGGAAATATAAGTTTAGATATTGGAAATTGATATAATATTTTGATGCTTTTAATATTGTCTCCATTCCTAGGGAATAAAACAAGGTTACTGATGAGCTAACCTTAGCTATAACTAATCTTATTCCCAACCAAGACTCTAAATTAGGAATCCTTAGTGTTGAATTGGTTTCTTATCCCTTAGCCTTTGATAACATCAACCATTTTTAGGTATTTCATGATGACCAATAGATTGTCGAATTCATAAATATTTCAAGATTATTTAAGGCTCACATCATTGATTAACCCAATGAAAATGCTCTTGATAAAGGTAGCAATGATGATATAATTGTGTAATTAAGTGATACAAAAATTCATAAGGGAATGATTAACCTAGAAAGATTATTTGAGAAGGATAAACTAGCTAAAAATTTCAAGGTTCCCAAGGTGAATGGGAAAGATTACAAAGTAGTTGACCTAAGAACACATGGTCAACCTTAGTTAGTGAATATTGGTACAACCACCACTAGTGAAGTTTTAAGTTAAGATAAATTGATGTTGACCAAGTATAAAGATGTTGTAGCATTGTCATATGATGACTTTAATATATTTGATCTTAGATTCATAACTAATACCATACCACTAAAAGAAGCCTACAAGTTTTTTAAACAAAAAAAGAGACTAGTTAACCTTGTCCTAGAACCTTTGATATACAAAGAGGTCAAGAAGTTTTTAGATGAAAATATAATTTTTCCCATTAGAAATCCCACTTGGGTAGCTATCTTAGTTCTAGTCAAGAAGAAAAATGGTGAAATTAGATTATGTGTGGACTTTATAAATCTAAATAGAGCATCTAAAAAGGATACCTATCATTTTCCTTCTCTTGATGAAGTTATCCAAATTGGTAGTGGTTCTGAAATGATGTCTTTTCTTGATGGTTTTTTATGATATAACTAAGATCTTTTGAACAAGGAAGCTAAACTAAAGACTGCATTCACTACTAAGTGGGGCACTTTTTCCTACAAAAAGAGGCCCTTTGGACTGATAAATGTAGGTGCAACCTTCTAGAGAGCTATGGACCATGATTTTTATGGGTTAATAGGTAAGTGAATTATCATTTACATGGATGACCTTAATATTTTTTACAAAAATAGCGATGACCACATCATGCACTTGTAATAGGTTTTTGTAAGATGTAGGATGTATGGAATTTTTTTTAATCTAAAGAAGATAATTTTTTATGTCACTGAGGGAAAATTGTTAGGACATGTTATAACTAGAGGGGATTTCTATAGACCCTAATAGAGTAGATGCTATATCTAAGATAGAACCCCCTAATAGTAGAAAGGAATTGAAATATTTATTTGGGAAGATCAACTTTTTGAGAAAGTTTATTTCTAGTTTTTCATAAATTATGAGACCATTGAATGATATGTTAAAGAAGGAATCAAAGATCACATGGAATAAATAAACTAGAAAGGCCTTTAAGGATATAAAAGAAGCAATAATATAGGCACCAATATTGATAAGTCCTAATTTTTCAAAAGATTTCTATCTTTATTCCTTTTCTTCTAACCATGCAATTGTATATGTCCTAACTTAGAAGATTGATGGATGTGATCATCCCACTACTTTCACGAGAACCAAAATTAAAAATTCTAAGTTGAACTATTCTTTTATTGACAAGTAGGATTTTGTTTTAGTCAAGGTAGTGAAGAAATTTAGGCATTATATCCTTAGAAATAAGGTACATGCAATACTACTAGATCATATCACTAAACTTATGTTTAGCCAATGTGAACTACGAGAAATAAGAGGTAAATGGATGTCCATACTTCAAGAATATGATCTATAAATTAAGGGTAATAAACTAGTAAGAAGTCAAGGACTCAATCAATCAATTACCAATACTAATCTCAAGTTAACTATCATGTAGGTAGAGTAGCAAAGTTTTAGACCCAATGATTGGTATGATTCAATTATCCATCTAATAATCAATGGTACTTGTCTAGAAGGATTTAATAGAGAGTAGGGAAGAGCTCTAAGGATCAAGGTAGATCATTTCTTGATCAAAGATGGAGTACTTTTTAGGAAGAATCATGAGGGGATATACCCAATATATTTTTCCAAAGAAGAAGCTAATGAGATCCTAGTCACTTTCCATGATAATTTCATAAGTGGACACCCAGTAGGAAGGAAAACAAAACATAAAATACTAAGGGTTGTTTACTATTGGTCCACTATCTTAAAATATGCTCACAAGCATGTGAGAGAGTGTCATTAGTGCCAAATTTTCAACACTAAAGAGCCCAAAACAACCATGCCATTGAAGCCAGTAATGATTGATAAACCCTTATCTCAATGGGGATTATATTTTTTTTGGTTCATCAACCCCAATTATTTAGAAGGACATAAGTATGTGCTCATTTCTACTAACTACTACAACCAGGTGGATAGAGGTAGTAGACACTAAATAATACATGACAAAGATGTGATTAAGTTATTATAAGAGAACATATGTAAAATAATTGCAACATTGGTGTCTTTAGTTTTTGATAATTGATCTAATTTCATATCTATCAAGATGAATAAGTGGACATATGACAACAACATTGTTCTCAAGTTTTCATCAAGCCATTAACCTCAAGGCAATGGGGTTTCTAAATCAATGAACAAGAATATGATGAAAGCCTCAAGAAGTATGCTACTGACAAAATAAGAACATGGTATAAGTTACTCAAGTATGCCTATTGGGATGATATAATATGAGTCAAATAAGATTTAAAGGCATCACCATTTATGATGGTATATGGTTAAGAACTTGTATTCCCCATTACTATCAAGATACCAACCTACAATTTTATGTAAGAGTACATGGAAGTAGAAGATTAGGAGTTTGTAAAATTTAGGGTTACTTGACATTATTCAAATGTAAAATGTAATAGAGGAATATTTTTCCACTTTCAATAGGCATCAAACCATAGTGAAGAGATGGTTTGATAAACATTCTAAAATTAATGTGTTTATATAAGGAGACTTTGTTATTCTTTGGGACAAAACATTTAAACCTAAAGGAAAGCATGAAAAATTCACACCTTTGTGGATTGGTACCTATTATATTATTGAGATACTAAGAGAAGACACCTTCAAGTTCAAGGATTTATAAGGAATAGAGTTCACACTACCAATAAATAGGCAATATCTCAAACACTACTTTGTTACTCCACCTCAAGTCTACATGGATTAATATGTAAGATTAGCTAGGGTTAGTGTATGTAATCTTAGATTAGTTTCTTTCCTATTTATTTCCTTCCTATTCCTTATTTGTAAATAGTGCATGTAAATATTTATTTTCTTATTGTTGATGGTTTATTGGTTATCGGTTTCCTTTTCTTTTGTTTGTTCACTGCTTTTAATAAGTGTTTTCAAGATATTCCTTAAGATCCAATACATGTAATTTCTTAAAATAAACTCCACAAATAAGGAATGCATGTGTGAATTCTTCAAATGTTTTATCGTGGATCCTAGAAAATGATCCCAATGTTATAGTTTTGATAAATTGGTAAGGACCGGTGTTTATGATGGTTATCCTCAAAATCTTAAACCTATTTCTTGATCTATGTCTAATTCTGATAAGTATTGATTATGTAGGATGAAAGTTTTAACTATAAAAAAAAAGTCATGTTTGTACTTTAAAAACATTAATTGTTTGGGATAAAGTTTACAACCAAGGGTGATTATCTAAAAATCAAACATTTGACCAAATCCCAAAACATGGCTACTCTAGTTCCCAACCTTTTTTAGAAAGCAAAACATATCCAAAAATATAAAAATAAGAGATTTATTGAAAAATTAAAAATCTTTCTAATAAAAAATGATTCTATTAATCTCCACTAGGGTTATGGATGCCTAGTTGGTAGTGGAAAAAGGCTCTGAGTGGAGCCAAAGGTATCTTTGTCAGGGCTATGGATGTGTGACTAGGAGCAGAGCAATGCCCAAGCCTTCCTTAAACTAAAGCATGATTCTTAATAAACATATAAATATTCCATAAGTAAATGTTAATGGTTAAGGTCATGAACTTACAAGTTTTTTTCTAAACCCCATGATAATCAGTAAGTGGAATCAAAGCACACACATAGCATGGCTACGTTTTGATGTTTAATCCTAATTCTACTTGTGTAAGACTTATCTTAATTATGGTTTGGTCTTAAATATGGTAACTAATCATGTGGAATAAGTAGCCTATTTATTATTCTAAATAAGAGTCTCTAAATTATAACATATAGCTACATTTCCCCTAGAATTTTCCATTTGTTGAGGTCAACATACCCCCATTTATAAAAATGGGGACCCTTGTTTCAAAATTTTACAAATTTTTGCTTTGAATTGAAAATGCCACATGACCATAATGCTATATTTGAAGATCACCCACACATGGTTCTCATTTAGCTTAATTGACATGTTTCTATTTGATTCTTATGTTATCAAAGGTTCCAATTTTCTCAAAACTTGATAATTATGAGGATAACTATGAGAGAGGTAACAAGTCCTTATCTAGTAGAAACATAGATTCCTAAAGATATATCACAAAAATATAGAATATCAAAATATTCTATCTAGTGAAATTATCATTTAATAGTTCATCAAAATAGAACTATAGATTCAAAATTCATTACACAATATGAAATAACCATGTGCCCATGAAGCCTTAGATATATAGGACATTATCATATACAATACATCAAGTTTGTGATAGGATTATAACACACACTCAATTACATCATAAATGAAACTTATCCTTAGTAGGAATCAAACTATTACACTGTGTCTACAAGAGACCTCTATTTCATAGATCAGGTACCTAGTTCTTTAATGCCTAACCTCCTTTAACTCTTCACAGCTTACATATATGCATAGTTCACTCTCCCTATATTAAGCACATGGTTACATTAGATTGTATTTGGAATATTTAACAACTATAAACTCATTATAGGCTTCCCAAGTTAGAGAAACCCAAATCCATACAATCCATTCAAAAGAGAATAAAGTTGATGAATAATCATCATGTTGTCACATGAACTTACAACCCTTGAGGAGTTGACAAGTCTCTCCTCATTAAAGTATCACAATGGAACCACCTTAGGGCTATGGGTGATCCAAATGTGAGGTGGATCTCTAGATTAGGGGCTAGTTCCCCTTGATGTATCATTATAGGTCAATCCTACTACTAACTCTTAGGGGGATGAAAAGGGAGAAGGATGGCTGAAATAAAATCTAATCTAGAGGAGGTGATACAAAAAATAATTTATCTTTTAACATGAACTTGGAACCAAGGAGAAGTTTTCACATACATTTCATCTAATGAAAATCTTCTCTTCCACATCAATGTTTCAAGCATGGGGTCTTGAAGAGAGAATAGGTTAGGATGACTTTGACAATAGGTATTATAAGAAACACTATTGAATAGAATCCTTAATATACCTACAATCCACATTAGACACTTCTTACTAACCTAAAAAAGAGAGATTCCAAAACACATAAGGCACTAGGAAGAGTAATATGTGTAGGTAAGCAAAAATACGCTTGCACAAGACCAACAACCATTTTATGCACTTTGTGAAATCTTGAATAAGATAAAATAACTATATTTATTAGCTCAAGGAACAATTTTGGTATGGATTCACCATACCTAGGTGGAGAGATCCATATAATAGCTAAGAAGGCTAAAATTTATAACAATTATGAGAGGAGAGAGAGAGAAAAGAAAGCTCAAGAGTCACTAAGAAACTTGTCAAGAAATGATAAGTTACATTAGTATGGAATCTAAAATGAGATAGGTATTAAAATTAAATCAAAGACAAATGTCACTTAGACTTGTTTAACTCCTCCATATGTGGCATAGATTCCCTTTTGCTTGGATAAGAAACTACCATCATCATTTACCTTCACAAAACTACTTCATCAGTGCATAGGGTTAGGTGTGATGATGGATCTGAGTGGGAGAGGTTAAAAACAAGCCCTCACATGAATTGGACCAGTTTCTAATCATCCATATTCTTCTATCCATGCATAGATCTGAGTGGATGGGTTACAAACAAGCCCTCACATGAATTGGATCAGTTTCTAATCATCCATCTTCTTGTGTCCATGCACAATTATCCTTGATAGTTTCATATGACTCATTTCCATGCACCTCTCACACTTGGCACCCAAAACCTTCCAATTCTATAATTTGATCCATGCAAAATGAGGGATGAAACTTCTTAAGAGTGTCCAAGTCATCAAGTTCATCAAACAAGCCTTAAAAGGCTTCCTAATTAGAGTTCCATCATTTTTTCTAAGTGTTCACTGCCCATTCATTATGATTAGCTGAGATGAGGAAGATGGTAGGCATAATTTGGAGATTAGATAGCTCATAAAATGGCCATGGAAACTTATAAAAAGTCTCAAACTATCTCCCATAAGTGATTACACCTTTTGAAGCCTTCTCACACATATAAAACACACAAATTTAAAAAAAAAGATCCATATTTTGTACCATTTGTACAAGTGTAGTAAACCTCAATCGCATAGAGGGGAGACTTGGAGAGTCTTATTTCATCCCTGATTAGTTTCATGGCCTTTTCACTCCATCTTTATACTCCATCTACAACATCCTCCCCATCAAGTCCTTAAGGAGGGGTTGGAGCAGTTTTAGGTCTTAGCCTTTATTCATAAAGGTTACAAGCTGAAAATATCTCCCAATGCCATTTAGTTCTTCTTAATGACATTAACTAATATCTCTAAATATCCTGAGGTCCCATGCAAATATTCATGAAAGTTATAAGCATTTTACAATGACCACTCGAGCTCCTTTAACATTATGCATAGGCCTTTGTGCATTTCTAGCCAAGAAATGGCTTCCTAATGAGTTTCTATAAAAAATAAGCTCTAAAACCTATATATATGACTCAATAAATTTATTTAATAGGTATCAATATTCATCTAACTACAAAAGTGATATGACTCTTTTTTAGGCATTAGACCTCACATTAGGTCTAGTAGGCCTTACCTACAATTTATGATTTAGACCTCTTTATTGACCCTCCAAAACTTTGAGATAACTAAACCACATCATATATACCTCTATGAAAATTCTCTAAATCATTGTAATTCTTTTCAAAGGTTTAAATTTTAAATGGTCTCTCAATTGAGATTAGGCTTGTACTTTGCCTAGCCACCTTACCTATAAAATTTATTGCTTAGATCACTCTATTTGCCTTTAAGCCTCCTAGAATAGTTTACCATGTTTTATTATGTTTCTCCTAGCTTTAAAAATCATATTATAGGGTATTTTATTATTTTGGTCCATCTTCTCATAATTTTCCTCTAATCTACAAGGTTTAGGCATGAAGAAAGTACACTACCTTTAAGACAATATAGAGTAATATTGTCCTATTTGTCTAAAAAAACCAACCATTTGAGGATGTTACACGATTTCAAAGGGTACTCTTTACAAAAATTCAGCCTCTAACTCTAATTTTTCCCCTTCAAAAGACACAAATCTCAAGATTGAGTTTCCATAGATAAATTGTATATGTAGTCAGGGTATGAGGACTACGTTTGATGAAATTGGGATCTCTTGCTTTTACATATGCTCATGTAAAGGAATTATGTAAGTTTAAATATCACATAAAATTCCTCTAAAGTCTCTCTTAAATACCATAACCTCTCAAAACACCTCTAAACTCTTGGATTCCCAAGACTAGGTCTATAAAACCTTGACTATATATTGCATTGACAGACCCCTATTGGTGGCCATTTAGCATAGATATTCCTAAAATATAATTTTAAATAATTTAATTGAAATATTACATGTTAATAAATCCATTATACAAGTTTTACATCTTGTTTATGCAATATGAGGTACTTTAGTTTCAAACATGAATTCATCCTAGCTAGTTAAGAACAACGTTGTATATTCCCTACCTGTAGGTGTGTGTCCCTTTTGATTTGTTCATGAAGTTTTATATATTTAATTTAATATTCCTTAGATCATGAAAAAAAATTAAATAAAAATTTCATCTAATTATTAAATATCCATACATTAACACACCTATGCTAACCCTTTTACTATTGAATGAGACAATTCTCCTTGAGACCTATTGTAGGTTATTTTAGGGCCTAATTAGGGTAGTTATCATGAGAAAATAATTCCCTTTAGATTAATGTTTAGTCACATATCACCATAATTTAATTTATATCACCTTGGGTTGGCTAAGAGGCATCTAAAGCATGCATAGACGCTACTCTTTTCACTTTGTCCATCTGACTAGACTAAGACACCTGTAGGTGTCCATTTCATATTTGAAGGGGATTGTAAGTAGTTATGAGAGGTGAACAAGATTTTACCAAAAATTTAACATGATGAATTTGGTTTCATTTGAGTTTTTCTCATACTATTTTATCCATATCTTATGTTTGGAGGTCTCATTGAATTGTTTCTCAAGATGTCAAAACTCATTCACTTTTATATGCATGTAGACACCATTGAGGTATTTTAGTGTGTTCATAGGCACTTTTAGACCTCTAAAATACCCCCATCCTATTGAAATAATACCTTAAAACCTTTTACATTCATTTTACATGCAAATGGATATAGATCTAGATAATAGGAGCATCAAAGGGATTTTGAAAGTATGGTATATGTTGCTTATAAAACCAATATGTCCTCTATTTTGGCCTTTTTGGGACAATAGGCCTGAAATCATAGTCAATACTCTTTTGATCATGGTTTTAATCTATAAATTCTCATGATATTGTAACTAAATTTATGAAGATGAAATTCAATGCATGGACTTTTAGGATGGCTTCCTTAAGACTTGAATCCTTCACATAATGTTCTCCAAACTCTATGGTACCACCTCTAGGTGGAAGTCTGCTACACCACAGTGAGATAATCAAGATTAAATACTTATAAATGTAAAATTCATATACTTTCCTTGGTTATATAAATGTATATTTTACAATTATAATAAATTTGAGTGTATTTCCATCTCCCATATGTCAGCATGACATTATCAAGGGCCTTAAAGTGACTATTTTGGCTATGTTATGTAAGTAAAGGCATAAAAGGAGCAAGGACATGCAAGGGTAAGGTTCTAAAACCATTTAAAATGAAATTTTTATCCCTAAAATGGGTAAATTCCATTAATAACACTTTAAAAATAACCTCAAAACACCTTCCTCTATGTGGAAAACACCTTCAAGGTACCTATAGATGAAAAGTGCAAACAATGGCAAACCCAAATAAGCCTAGAAGAGTCTTATTGAGTTATTGAGGTATCCAAGACTAATAATATGGTAAAACCTATGGGGATGCCTTGAGGAACACATGAAACTATCCAAGCTATCAAATCAAAAACTAGCTCAAAGACGGACCCTTCTTAGATGAAAGAGCATAAAAAGCTACCTAAGGTCTAAGTGATGGTTCATAAAGGATAATCCATTAAAATAATAAATATTTCCATGAAAATGAAGCTAACTAAGATTAATTTCAACCCCCAAAATCATTCATCTCAACCCCAACTATATGACCCACACCAAACATTTGAAATTGACCTTTCTTGTCTTGCAAGGACAAGAAAGAAGAAACACAAGAAAAAAATGAACTTTTTGATGAAATATCTACACACAAAGAATTAAAAATAGTTTATGGAGGTGAAGAGACACTATCCCACATTTTTATTTGAAGGTGAGCTTCATAAGTCAATACAAGTGCCATTAAGGGCCTAAAATCAAGGGAAAACTACCTCTTTCTACATGAAACTACTTCTTGGACTAACTTCTAACTGATAAATTATATATCATAACCTCTTCCATGTTTTAATTCACCTTTGTGATAAATATTCTTCGTTTGAAGGTCTATAAAATCATATATTGTGCTAAAAATATGCCAAAATGACACTTTTTGTACATAAGACATGGTAAAGGATAAAATCAAAACTTAAAAACACATTAAAATATCTAAGTGACCACATTAATAAATTTTCTAGATAATCTAAGCCTTTTACTATGTTTGACTAGGGTTTACTTTGGTTGACTAGACTAACACAAGGAAGACAAACTTAAACCAAAGCTAGAGCAAGGATATGTAATGTATTTAAACCAACATGAGACCCCTATAGGACATATGGAAACCTATAAAAAAGTTTATAAATGTATGGGTTAACCCAATTTGACTAAAACTCAAATTTGGTCAACACTTTTGGTAATTCTTAGGGGTAATATACTTGCCTATGTTAATAACCAATAGCCTTGTCCTATCCATTGGGCAAAGGGAGTCAAATGCACTTTAAAACAATAGTATAAGACCTTGATTTGACCAAAAAGACAACTTATTAACCTAAAAAACACAAATGAAAGACAACACACAATAAGACCAAATAAAACCTAGGGAGCACAAGATAACAACAAGCAAACTAATCATGTACATTCAACTTAAACATACCTCCCTTCCTAGATCAAAATGGAAGTACCTTGAATTTGCTTCCTCACTAGATGAATGAGGATGCCAAACATGCTTCATTTTGGATGTGGTGCTAGATGACTCATGTTTCCTTTTTTCTCCTTGGCTTGGCATTTCATTTAATGGAGTCATCTCCCACAAGTTTCTAAGGTAGATGAAGTCTTCTTGACCTTGGAGCCATGCTTCATATTGTTTTCCTTTTGTCTTATTATTTCGTATTTGCATATCTATGAAGGGAATAGCCTATTTCAAGTCTATAACTTCTTAAAAGACTTCATTGTCCTTATCATTTTCTAAAATCTTTTCAAATACTTTAATAAGTGTTGTGTCACAATTCTCTAACAATGTTTCTTTTTCAAAATCCTTGTTGATGTTTATAGGAGTAGCTTCACATGTGATTGTAGGATCAATCTTCAAGTCATCTTCAAAATATTCATAAACATCATAGACTACTCTATCATGGTTTGGAATCTCTTGATGGTGATGTATTTCAATACATATTTGCTCCTCAATAGCTTGGGTTTTTGTTCTTAGGAGTTTTATCCTCTCATTATCTTCATATTCTTTGACCATTTGCATATATGTGTGACACATGTCTTCTTTTTGAAACACATAATCTTGCTTACCATGGATTGTAGTCAGCTCCAAAGGACTTATAGTCCCCTTGAGACCTTCAACTTCATTGTAAATGCCCTCAAATCTTTGCCACAAGTCATCATCCTCTTTTTGGTCATCATTATGAAGTGTTTAGAATCTAAAATAAATCCTTCCATGGCATCTTCTTAAACATAAGTAAATTCATATTTAGAAGGATTTATCTCTTACTCATCATTAATCCAATCTTAAATCTCTATCTCCTCCTCCCACTTAGTAATGTCAATATTAGGCATCTCAAAAATAGTAAGTTTAGCCAAAGAACGTTCCCAAGGAACAATACAATCCTCAACATTAGAAGGGAAAATTTATTAGCTAGAGGAGGTTGAAATATGGGGTCAATGTAATATTGAGGAGGGGTGGGAATGAGTTGAGTAATCTCAAGTTTATCTTCACTTCCAACTTTTCTAGTTAAACATGATTTTTCTTCTTTCCACAAGATGCCATTACTTCTTTCCATATTAGGAAGGTAGGCTTAGAGAATTCTCCATGGGGAAAAGATGAAAATGGAGGGGTAAATGATAGACTTAAGAAACTTGGGGTTTCTTTGGGCTTGGTATATTTTCTCCCACTTGGGAAAGTAGGATTAGAGAGTTCATTTTCTACTACCATGATGGATTTTCTTAAAAGCTGATTGGCCAATTCAATCTCCTTATCAAGATGGGCCTCAAAATCTTCCCCAAATAAGTCAACCTACTCAACAGTGATATCTTACTTCCTTTAGATTCTCTCTTGGATGGACTTCCAAGAAGAGAAACTTTGGGTAATGCATGAAGGACTTTTGGCATTTTGAAACATGCTTAGATTAGCATCTTAAGTGGGTAAAGTTGACACACTTAAAAATTGGTGTGGGATGTATTGAGGCTACTAAGAATGATCTGGTTCATGAGCTCTTAGCCTCTCATCTAGGTGGAAAATTAGACCACAAACATCAAGTATTTCACTTGTAAGGTCTTACCAATTATCTCTCTCTATAGGCATCCATTATTCCTTGACTTATTCCAAAGCATTTCTCACACTTCTGATACAATCACTAGGGATGACTTGATCATAACCATTTATAGTATCAAGGTCTAACGTGTAGTTTTTAAATCCAATGAGAGTCTTCTTGAAACTTGAAATGGAATGACTTGGAGAGGAACTATGTGGGCTAGGTTAATCATAAGATTGATAGGGATGATTATAGGAAACATAGGATTGATAGGGATCATGACAAGATTGGACAAGGACTTATTCATATTGAGAGGGAAAAGGCAAAGATGGATATGTCTCCCTAACTTGTGTTAAGACAAACTCAACATCAAAATTATCCATGAATCACTCATGAGAAGACCATAAAATAAGAAAAAAAATCTAATTATAGTACCTATGATACTTAACCAATAGATTTATGTTTGGAGTCACTATTGGTGCTTAGTGAAATTGCCTTCAAAGGTAGATATCATGATGAGAACACCAAAAATCTTTAAATTCTTGGAATAAGTGTCTCACCAAGCATGCCAAAAATGATTTTCATGTGAAATTACACCCATTAAAGATATGAAAAGTCTCTCATCATTCAAGTGGCACAATGGAACCACTTTAGGGTTGTGGGTGATACAAATGTGAGGTGGATCTCTAGATTAGGGGCTAGTTCCCATTGATGTATCACTATAGCTCAAGTCTACTGCTAATTCTTAGAGGGGTGAAAAGGGATAATGATATATGAAATAAAATATAATCTAGGGGTGGTGATACACCAAATAATATATCTACTCACACCATTTAACATGCACTTGGAACCAGGGAGAAGTCTGCACATACACTTCATCTAATGATAATCTTCTCTTCTACATCAATGTTTCAAGTATGGGGTATTGAAGAGATCCTAGGTTAGGATGACTTAGACAATAATAATTATAAGAAACACTATTTAATATACAACTCACTATACCTTCAATCTACATTAGACACTTTTTGTTGATCCACAAAAGAGAGATTCTAAAACACACAAGGCACTAGGAAGAGTAACATGTGACGGTAAGCAAAACTACACCTGCACAAGACCAAAAACCATTACATGAACTTAATGAAATATTTAATGAGGTAAAAAATCAATATTTATTATCTCAAGGAAAAAAAATTGTAGGGATTTTCCAAACCCAAGTGGAGAGATCCATACAACAACCAAGAAGGCTAGAATTTATAGCAATTATGAAAGGAGAGAGAGAGAGAGAAAGGGAAGCTCAAGAGTAACCAAGAAACTTGTCTATAAATGATAAGGATTTAAATTATCATGGAATATATAATGAGATATGTCCTAAAATTAAATCAAGGAAAAATGTCCCTCAAACTTGTTTAACTCTTCCAAATGTGGCATAAATTCCCTTGTGCTTACATAATAAACTACCATCACCATTTGCCTTCACAAAACTACTTCATCATTACATAGGGTCAGGTATAATAATGGATCTAAGTGTGAGGGGTTACAAATAATCTGTCACATTAATTAGATTAGTTTCTAATCATCCATCTTCTTTTAGCCATGCACAATCATCCTTGACAGTTTCAAATGACTCATTTCTATGCACCTCTCACACTTGGCACCCACAACCTTCAAATTATACAATATGATACATGAAAAAGGAGGGATGCCACTTTTCAAGAGTTTATAAGTCTTTAGGTTCATAAAAAATCCTTAAAATGCTTCCCAATTAGAGTTTCACCATTTTTTATAAGTGTTCACTACCAATTCACTATGACTAGCTAAGATGACAAAGATTGTGGGGAAAATTAGGAGATTAAATAACTCATGAAATGTCCATGGAGAATTATAAAAATTCTCAAAATATTTCCCAAATTTATTTCACCTTGTAAAAACTTCTCACACCTACAAAACCCACAAATTAGTCAAAAAGAGCCCTATTTTGCACCATCTATACAAGTGTAGTACACATAAATCACATAGAAGGGAGAATTGGAGAGTCTTATATCATACCTAATTATTTTCATGTCATTTACACTCCATATTTATACTCCATCTATAACATCTTCCCCATCGAGTCCTTAAGGAGGGTTTGGAAGGGGTTGGAGTAGTTTTAGGTCTTGGCCTTTGTTCGTAAAGGCTACAAATTGAAAATATCTCCCAATGCCACTGAGGGATTCTTAAGGACCCTAACTAATATCTCCAAATGTCTTTAGGTCCCATGAAAATACTCACGAAATTTCTAAGTATTTTAGAATGAACACTTGAGCTCCTTTATCATTATGTATATGCCTATGTGCATTTCAATCCAATATATGGCTTTTTGATGAGTTTGTCTACAAAAAAAAGGCTCCAAAACCTCTATGTATTCCTAAATAAAGTGTTCCAATAGGTATTCATAATCATCTAACTACAAAGGTAATATGACTCCTTTCTAGGCATTAGACCTCACATTAGGTCTAGTAGGCCTTACCTAAAAATTATGATTTAAACCTATTTATTGACCCTCCAAAACTCTAAGATAGCTAAAAAATATCATAAATACCTCTATGAACATGCTCCAAATCATTTTACTGATTATAAATGGTTTAAATTTAAAATGGTCTCTCAATTAAGATTAGGCTTGTACCTTGTCTAGCTACCCTTCCTACAAACATTGTTGATTAGATCACTATGTTTGCCTTCAAACCTCCTAGACTGGTTTCCCATGTTTTATTGTGTCTAACAGCTTAAAAAATCATATTAAATGCTATGTTCTTGTTATATATGATCTTCACATCATTTTCCTCTAATCTATAGGGTTTAGGCATGGAGAAAGTACACTTACTCTAAGACAAAATAATGGCATATTGTCCTATTTATCCCACAAAACCAACCATTTTAAGTTATTCAAAAAGTTCCAAGGGTACTGTATATAAAAATTCAGCCTCTAACTCTAAGTTCTGACCCTTTAAAAGACATAAATCTCTAGATTGAGTTTGCATAAGCAGACTGTATATGTAGGTAGGGTATGAGGACTATGTTTGATGAAATTGGGAGCTCTTATTTTTCCATATTCTAATTTAAAGCACTTATGTAAGATTAAATATAACATAAAATTCCTCCAAATTCTTTCTTCAACAACAAGACTAGGTCTACAAAACCCTTATTGTATATTGCATTGACAGACCCCTATTAATGGCCATTTATCATAGATAGTCCTAAAATATAATGTTCAATAATTAAATTGAAATATTACATGGTAATAAATCCATTATACAATTTTCCCATCTTTTTATGCCTTAAGAGTTACTTTATTTACAAACATGAATTCATCATGTCTAACTGACAATAACCCTATATATTCCTTGCATATAGGTGTATGTGTCCATTTTGATTTGTTCATGAAGTTTTAAATCTTCCATTTAAGCTTAATTAGGTCATGAAAACCTTTTAAATCATAATTTCATTTAAGTTTGATACAAACATACATTAAGACACCTATGCTAACACTTTTACTGTTGACTAAGATAATTCTCCTTGATACCTTGTTATAGGTTGTTTTAGGGCCTAGCTGGGGTAGTTATGGTAAGAAAATAATTCCCTTTATATTCATTTTTTATCACATATCACCATACTTAAATTTATATCACCTTGGGTTAGTTAAGAGGCATCCAAAGCATTCATATATGCTAGTCTTTTCACTTTGTCCATTTGACTTCATTGAGACACATGTAGGTATCCATTTCATGTTTAAAGGGGCTTGTAAGTAGTTATGGGAGGTGAATAAGATCTTATCCAAAATTTAAAATGATGAATTTTTTCTCATTTGAGTTTTTCTAATACAATTTTATCCATATATTATGCTTGGAGGTCCCATTCAATTGTTTCTCAAGATGTTAAAACTCATTCACTTTTATATGCCTATAGACACCATTGAGGTCTTTTAGTGTGTTTAGAGGAACTTTTAGAACTCTAAAATACCTCCCTCATCTTGAAATCATACCTTCAAACCTTTCACATTTATTTTCTATGCCAAGGGATACAGAGCTAGATAATTAGGAGCATTAAAGGGATTTTGAAACTATGGTATATGTTGCTCATAAAACCAATAGGTCCTCTATTTTGGGTTTTTAGCAACAATAAGCCTAAAATAATATTCAATACTCTTTTGTTCATGGTTCTCCTCTTTAAATTATCATGATATTAAATCTAGGTCTACTAAGATGAAATTCAATGCATAGACTTTGAGGATGGTTTCTTTAAGACCCAAATCCTTCACACAAGGGTCTCCAAACTCTATGGTACCACCTATAAGTGGAAGTCTACTACACCATAGTGATATAATAAAGATGAAATCCTTATGAATGTAAAATTTATATACTTTCATTAGGAATATCAATGCACATTTGACAATGCTAAGAAATTTTAGTGTCTTTTTATCTCCCATATGTCACCATAACATCATTAAGGGCTTGAAAGTGACTATTTTGACTATGTTATGTAGGTAGATGCATATAAGGAGCAAGGATATGCAAGGTTAAGGCTCTAAAACGACTTTAAATGAAATTTTTATCCCTAAAATGGATAACCTCCATTAATAACACTTTTAAAAACAACTTCAAAACACCTTTTTCTATGTAGAAAACACCTTCAAGGCACCTATAGATGAAAAGAACAAACAATGGCAAAACCAAACAAGCCTAGAAGAGGATTATTGAGTTATTGAGGTCTTCAAAACTGAGAAGATGATGGAAAAAATTGTGGGGAGTCCCTAAGTAACACATGAAACCATCCAAGATATCAAATCCAAATAAAATAATAAAAAACTAGCTCAAACAGGGACCCCTCTTAAATGAAAGTAAATAAAAACTTATCTGAGGTATAAGTGATGTTTCATAAATGATAATACATTAAAATAATAACTCTTTCCATGAAAATTAATCTAACTCAGATTAATTTCAACACCCAAAATAATTGCTCTCAACTACAACTATATGGCCCACACCAGGCAATTGAAATTGGCCTTTCTTGGCTTACAAGGACAAGAATGAAGAAACAAAATCAAATAATGAACTTTATGATGAAATATCATCACAATAGGTGTGGAAACTAGTTTAGGGAGGTGAATAGACACTATCCAACATTTTTAGTTGAAGGTAAGCTTCACAAGTCTGTACAAGTGCCATTAAGGGCCTAAAATCAAGGGAAAACTACCTCTTTCTCCATTAAAATAATTATTATAATGACATATAACTGATAATTGACATTTCTTGACCTCCTTCACATTAAAATTCACCATTGTGGCAAATTTTCTTCCTTTAAAATTTTGTACATGTCATTTATTATGCAAAAAATATGCCAAAATGACAATTTTTGCACATAAGACATGGTAAAGGACAAAATCAAGACTTAGAAACACATTAAAATATATAAATTACCACATTAATACATTTTAAAAATAATTTTATCCTTTGAACATGTTTTACTAGTGTTGACATTGGTTGACTTTAGCTGACTAGACTAACACAAGGAAGATAAGCTTAAACCAAGGATGAAGGAGGGATAGGTAAGGTATGTAGACCAACATGAGACCCCTATAGGACATATGGAAACCTATTAAAAGTTTATAAATTTTTTATTAACCCAATTTGACTTAAATTCAAATTTGGTCAACACATCCCATGTATGATGACATGTCCTTATGATACAATGGCATCTTGTGTGCATACTTTACTACTAACACTTTATCAAACTTATTAGTTGTCTAGTCCCAATAAAATGTAGGAAAAATACAAATATAAATTAGAAAAATTCAAAATCATAGAATATTAGACAAAATATCACAAGATATCCAATCACCCTTACAAGTTTTTAGTAGGCTAATGAGACCAAGTGGCCACCCTTTTAGGTTTTCAACCAATTGGATCTCTACAAAATAGAACAATAAATGAGACAAAAAAAGTCAAAAAGAAAATATGGAACCTATAGTGCACCAAAGGCTAGGTAGGAAGAGGTAGATAACTAGTTTAATATAGGGTCATTGAAGACTCGATCAACTTCCTCTATTAAAGAAGCACTAGGACCTGATTAGGAGGAACAAAAATAGGGTCATTTACCATAAGAGCAATGGAGGCACCTAGCATAGCCAATTTCTTCTTATAAGTTTTCCATTCCAATAAATATTCTTAGACCACTCAAACCAATTCACATAAGGGAGACTAAGCATACATCAAATGTTGAAAATCATCATCATCACTTGAAGTAGTATTAGCCTTCACAGATGTAACCTTTGCATCAATATCACTAGAAATCAAGGTAATACGGTTCACATATCTATTCACTTTAACTACAGTAAATGCATTACACTTAACTTGAGTCTTCCACCCTATAAGATTATTAGTAATTATATATCATGTGTTGATCAAGGTGTTTAACATAGTATCCATGGATTGTGGAGTAGCTTGTGGGTTCAAATTTTTTGTCAAAGCAGTCTATGCAATAGTAAAATTGGGCTATAGAATAGTCCAAATGCCTTGGAATTATTGACACCAATCCAGTATATTATTATTAATTTACCTATATTATTGTATAGTAACATTTATTTATATCTAATACTTGATAAGCAATGCATAAAATTCAATAGTATCATCTTTGATTGTAGGGCCTTGTTGAGTATACTAGGTATGTAGTTTACTGCATTGGTAGTCTTGAAGAAATTTATTTAGAAGTAAATGAAGTTGTTCTGCATAGGACTAGATAGGATCAATAGTGACCTATAGAATAAGGTTTGAGCAAGCATTTTGTAGAGCATCACATGCATGCTGAAGAGCTTGCCATAATCTAGTATTCTCAGCTTTCAACTATGAAACCTTTTGGACCAAAGATTGAGCCTATTGTGATAAAGATTTTTAAAATGTATCCACACCTTTAATTTGTTTAATTAGTTAAATCTTAGTAGCATTGAGATAAATATATTTTAAGATCAATGTACTACCTAAATAAGTGGCTAAAATAGTGGTTAGTGCACACTAAAGAGGAGCAATCAATAATAAAAACATCATTCTCCAAGCTTGTGGTACATGCACATCCAACACGAACATAAAAGATAAACTAGGAAAATTAGATGGTGGTTTCATAATAAAATATGTTGCACTTTGTGGTGAAGGATCCAAGGACATTTTAACTAAAGCTAATTCTACAATGGGAGAAAACTGAGTCTTATTAGTGGCCAATTATGGTTACTCCATATATGGAACCCAAGGTTGAGAATATTATGGGTTGGACTAAGTAGCAACATCAACACTAGTGAATTCATCTTCCTTAGGCATATTTATGATATATTCCATCTATAGGCATTGAGCTTCCTTCTCTATCTCAGCTCTACACTACCATGTTATCTTAATGACAACTTCTTGACGTGGTTCCTCAACCATGACTTAATGGTTGGAAATGATGCTAGCTTGCATCATAGTGTCTTCCTCTTTAGCATTATGATAAGTAGGCATTGTAACCCATTCTTGTGTATCCTTCATCTTTTATTTAGCTTTAACCTTGGCCCTTTTCTTTTCCTCTTAGTGGTGTCATCTTGTAGTAGTGTGAGCATCTTATTCACATGCAACTTGATATTATTCCTCAATTGGGGACTTAGGTGTAACTTCCTCTATATATAAATGTGGACAATCAAATTATGAGAATGAGGATGATCATATGGCCATCTGAATCTATGAGTGAGAAATTAATCCCTTCCTCACTCGACCCTGGGAAACATCTTCTGCATCCACTTGTGAAAATATTATCTTGATATAGGTACTATATGGAGTCTAACGATGGGAAGTGGTTGTGGTATATTTGAGGGCATCCATTTAAATGGCGTCTAAGTCTTATGGGTCTTTTTTTGACATGAAAAACTTGTGTGTGGACCACTTTCATTGAAGGGTAGACTCTGGTGAACTTTATAGTAGGACATCTGGAGGTTACAAAAAAAAAATTCCTCCAAAGAAAATACCATGTGAAGGATCTATCAAAGCCTATTGAATCCTTATTACTTTACCCATGGGATCCACTATAAGGGATGGTGGACAAGGCAAAAGGGAAATCCATAACTTTGGTGGAAACTTTTGGTGGATCTGTATAGTATACACATCCTTCCAAAATTAAAATTCTTTTTCATTCTCATCCACATACAAATCACCCACCATGTCTTCCAACAATAGGTGGTATACTCTTGTTACATTAGTTTTTATCTCAGTCTAATTACAATGAGACACAATATTTGGGACATGAGGATCATAGTACCAAGAAACTTAACTCCTCATTTTGTATCATGGTAGTGATGGTGGGCTATGTTTAGCTAGCCATTTACCCTTTTTACATTGTGGTACCTCTGTTAGTGTAGTAGATGAACATGGAGGTGATACTTTAGGGGGAAAAACCTAAAGAGGAATAACTAGTTGTATGGCATAGGATTTTTACAATGCCACCTCTCACTGCATAGTAGACATGTGCAAGAATAATCCCAATGGTATGATAATCATTAGTGGGAGCTCATGGATATAAATAGATGTACCCTCTAGAAACTATTTAACCACAACATGTTGGCCCAAAAATTTCATAACATCTGATGGGATATAAGGATGCATAGATACCATTTGAATGAGCTCTTTCTCCCAATTATCAAAATAAGGAACTTGATCTTAAAAATCATTTATGGAAGAAATAACCAAATTGGTAAATTACTCATCAGGCTAATAGTTAGTATATAGGTAGGCTTGCATGACTGGTTATTTCTATTGAGTGAATATGAGCAATACCATAAATTGGTATTAGAAGGTGTGCTTTGTGCTTCTTATGACTTTGACAATATTATTTTTTAATTATATAAGAAGAAATTCTATCGAATTGAATTCTTATCCTAGTGTGTAACAAGTAAGATATAAGTGTCATGGTCATAATGCATATAATAAAGCATACATACAACACACATGAGGAATGAAAATTAGGCCAAGTGGCCATAATACAAGGGAACCACATGTCACTAAATCTAACAAAACTATACATACAATGATATGTTCAAATTTACACATATGAAATCAATAAATAAGTTACTTTAGAGCCACATAGAAGGACATGTTCAAATCTCCACATACAAGGAAATCATATAAAAGCACATGGGCACATTTCCAAAGCATACATACTATGAAAATAAGTGGCGTAGAGCCAAAAATCAATGTCACATTAAAATATCCTTGAATATAAGAAGCATAGAGATATAATTAATTCTAAACTAGGAAAGATAGAAATGAAATTATGTATGAACATGTAATGCAAATCTATGTAAGATATTTATGTACATATACTGAGTCTAAATTAGTATTAGCTAAAAAAAATCTAAGTGTAGGCTGATCAATATTAAGTTATTACAATGCTAAAATTGTGATGTAGAGTTTAGAAAGATGTAACCTGGTAATTGAAACTATGTATAGGGTGAGCCCAAATGGGTGAATGTGTCAAATGAAGAACTTGTGTATATATGTATATTCCCCCAATGGGTAGATAATAGGAAATATGGATCAGTGTAATAGACCTGAATCTTGTAGAAACCTACAAGTAGTCGATAAGAATAAGTGAAACATGTATGTATGATAAAATTGACTATACTAAGATAAAAAACATATGTAGTGTCTGTAAAATATAAGACATGTAAACATGGCAATGCATAAAATCTATAATTTTATGTTTTTTAAGTAAAATATTTAAATGTTTATGTTTTTAAATTATTTTATTATTTTTATATTTCCTATAGATAATCTATGTATATGTAACATAAAAATTAAACTATATACAAGGAGAAAAAAAGAAGGAAAGTTTGCATGTAAATAATCTATGTACAAGCAACATGAAAATGAAACTATATACAAGGAGTAAAAAAGAAGGAAAGTATGTACAATTAGGGAGGAAAAATAGTAACCAATGAGTCTCACAAGAGACTCACTATCATTTTGGATTGTGTAAAACATAGGAATGGTAATCTCATGTAGTGTGATTTCTATGCTAGAGTTTAAATTTGTTATGGTATGAATCTGAGTATTATTCATTATCAAAATCATAATAATCATAATAACCTAGTATGCTAGATGAAAATGCCTCATAATGTGGAGTTGACCTTTCTAAATTATGCTTTGGAATATTGATTATGATTTTCCCCTTTGAAACTATGATTATTGTAGGCATATGGTATTGTGGAGGTTATTTTGTTAGAAAGCCTTTTTTGATGAGAATGTTTGTTGGCTTAGCATGATTTTTAATTTGTAACTTAAGTTCTTTCTTTTTTTGTAACATTTCTTGTGTGTATGGACTTGTTGCCTTGATAAACTATATTTTTGAATGATTTTCAATAGGATGTTCAATAAATAACAAACCTTGTTGACTAACATTATCAATTGATAGAATAGGAGTAGTGATGCCTTGGGCCTACTTTCTAAAACCTTGACTATGATAATCAAACTATTTTAGATATTTTTGACCAAACCCATACTAGTTTGAAATTTTAGCCTCATTTTGGAGAGGTATATTTGCATATTTTACTTACTTTACCCATTTTTGTTGTACTATTTATTCTTCTAATTATGCTTTGTGAACCTTTTTCTATTCTAAGTTATGCTTTGGTAACCATTTTTATATTATTTCTAAATTTGACCCTTTTTGAAGTTGTAAGTGTGTCATTGTATATTTGTTGGATGATGTGTCATTATTTGAGTCATCTATATCCATTATCTATTGAATTTTATTTTTTAATTCTAAACATGAATTGATGTGGTGCCCATGCATTATATGATATGTACAATAATATCTGAATCTCCTCACTAGGTGTTGATCAACTTGGATTTAATAATTTCCATTAGTATCTCACTTGAAATTTTATTAGAACCTTGTAAGCTTTTTGAATCACTTATAATAGATGCAGTGTGTTTTACTTTATGATTTAGACATGAAAGAGTGTTAGGCACAACTTTGTTAAGTGTAGATGCATATACATGATTTATACTAACATATTTTGAATATTGTGTACATGTAATGTGATTTACCAATAATGTGACCTTTTCACTTAATAATTAATTTTGATTCTATAATTATGATATTATCTTGTTCATACTAATAAATTATCCCTTAAAGTCTCACAAGTGCAAACCCTAGTTATTTTTTATTGAATATGTAGGCACACGTCCTCTAGGGGAGAGGTCTAGATAGGATAAATATGGGCATTAGTAAAAATAGTATAGTTTGCTTCGTCTTATGGAAGAGTGATAACATGGACCTAGTTAGAGGGAAAGTAGCCATCATCCTCATGGATATGAGAAAGAAAATGAGATTCTTTCTTGTGCATAATATATGACATTAAAACTTGAAACATAGTTGTTAGCTTATGTAATGGATCCTCTACATATGTAAGGGTTTGTTTATTAATTTAATTATGCATAATATAACAATAAAATGCTATAGATAGAATGAAATATGACATACATTGAAATTGATTTAAAGCATAATCTATACATGTTTATTGTTTTTGAGTTCATTTCAAATTAGATGAAATAAACATGTAAATGAAAATATTAAACTTTTATAAAAAAAGTGATAAACTTATTCTTTATAAAAAATTACAAGATACATGGATGATAAATCTAAGTGTGGGTCTTGAAATGGTGTAAACATAAACCCTATTTTTATATAGTGCTATCTAGGGTTAGGGTTTGTGCAATATTTGAAGTGAGCTAGGTTCATGAAATGTTTTAACCTTTTAGGGCTAAGTGAAAGTAAATAATATGTTGTTAAATAAATGAGAATACTAAACCAAGGTATAAAT